>VXBH01002814.1:2656-32779 GCA_013400035.1 Rynchops niger
CACAAAGAAATAGAACCTGTGCAATCATAAAGAAGAGAGGAAATTGACCCATAAGATGACTTCACATTTAAGATGGGAAGAGTACAATGAAGGACATTTAAAATCCCTATCCTACCAATATTTCATCGCATTGTTATAGACAGCAATATCAGTGACCTGAGAAGTCTCAGGAAAAGAGAACAGAAAGGGTATCATGTGTCTAAGCGCCCTTGTTTACGCCAGAAGCTACAAGGAAAACAACAGGTAGTATCAGATGGCCAGGATAGCTTTTATTTACTTTACATATGAGCCGTAACAACCTCAGCTTGGTTTCAAGTTAACCTCAAATAGGCACTTGAACTTCTTGGATGTATATTTAGCAATTCCAAAGCAAAGGCTATGTGAAAAAACTGTTTACCAAAGTAAGCACTGATACTGTTATTCATACCAACAGTACAGAATTTATGCTATTCGTTATAGGATGACTCCAAAATAAAGTTACTTAAAGTCATCTAGTGAACATAAGCAAGTATACTGAAATGCAAAGAGACACAGAGTTCATTAATAAGGGACTCATTCGCCTCTCACTCATACATCATTTTTACAAGGCTTTCGTTTCATTAGAAGTACTGCTATGTAAAATCTTTACTCTTTTTTTCTTGAAAAAAGACCAAAACAGAGTGAACAAAACAAATGTGAACACAACCTGAGTGACCTGCTCTAGTTGACCCTGCTTTGATCAGGGAGCTGGACTTGCTAACTTCCAGAATTCTCTTCCAAACTCAGCTATTCTGAGGTTCGAAGAGACCTCCTATAGCACCATCGCAAACAAATACTTTTGCTCACATAGAACTCTTCACTCTTAAAAATCCCCCATGTTTCTTAATTTTAAGAATATCCATTAAATAATAAAAAATTAGAAGACAGTTTCAACTCATTTGGGCTGTTGAAAGTTTCCAGCAATGTCAGGCAAAGGGGCTACTCAGAGGCAGTGCAGTTCAAAAGTTTCAAACTCCTTTTCCATCTATACTTCCAGTTAACAACTTCAGACCAAGTGATCTTCCTTGGACTTGCTACCTCCTCATCAAGATCACCAGAGAATTTTATTTTTCCTGTTTGTATCTGGCTTCGTAGCTGTAAGGGCTTGGAAATAAAATTTTCTTTCATACTTTTTGCACCTTGCACAACACTGAGACTGAGTCCTTTTAGGACAAAAATGTCTCTTAGCATACATAGAAATAGCATTGGAAGCTTTATATTGCTAAAAATAGGGTAAGGTTTATTTAGTCCAAGACCAAAGACCATTATTTAGGCTGAGCAAAGCAGAACTTTCACCACCAGCATCAGTCCTTCCTCCCCTAAAAAGCAATACTGTGGGTTGTTTGGGACACATTTTTGTTTACAAGAAGAACAGCAAAATCCACATCACATACTTAAATGCTTCAGGACCTAGAGGTAGGTCTTTGCAGTATGTGTAGATGCTTGGGGAATCTTTAGTCTTCAGAGTGCAGATTGTTTTGCCAGCTGCTCTTTCTAATACAGGCAGAATTTGTGTAGTCTTGAAGGAGTTGCAACAGAAAATTGTGAGTTCTTCTATGTCCATTTTGTAGTAGAAAGTAATTTTGTGATCTGAGACTTAGTAGTGCTGTCCAAGCCAACCCTGAAGAAAATTATGTACATGCAGCTTGATCCTACAAGATCAGTAGGACCTTACAAGCTCATTTTGTTCAGAACTCTGTATATTTTGTAGTAGGGAAATTGGCTCAGGTCCAACAGCACCCCCTTGACTTTTTTAAAAGAAAAGGAAAGTGAATTCATGATGGATTTATTTGAAAGGCAGAACTTGAAAAGGTTACATACAGCCTAAGGCTTTTTCTTATGTATCCCAGAAGCTGCCAAAGAATATAGGCGATTCCTTCATGAAAATTTAAATAGTCAATAAATAAAGCTAATAATGAGTGTAACAATGTTGATGTTATTCCAATTAGTATGAGCACAATCCTAACAAATATTAAAACTGAAGTGGTCCTGGCTGATATGCTTCCATTGGCTGGCCAAAGTTATTGGTCATCTTTAACGGATCAGACCAGCTTTCAGGAAGACCTGGGAGACCTACACATCACACATGCTGGAATAACAGATTGTAATTCTGAATTTAATTTGCATGTGGATTTACTATGATTGCATGAAGATAAGGGCTAGCTGCTTATGGGACACAAGCGCAGCCAATTACAGTTATTTCATGCAGAACTGCCCAGTCTCAATGTATAATTGCAGTAATTATGTGAACAAATTAGATACATGATTGATGTTACATTTTTTTGCTACCTTCTCTCAAGATTAAGTCTCTTACTGTTATGTACTGTTAAGCAGAGAGAAAAAAAAAAAAAAAAAGCAAGCATTGTAATGAAGTGTAACGAATGTTTATTCTTCATATTCCAAGTATTCCACTTTCATATCCTCATGTGGTTTTAACAAATCTGCCAGTATGTCCCATGAACTTGAAAGATCATCATAGTAGCAGTTGCAGAGAGCTGATGAAAGNGCCAAAAAGAAAATAAAAGCATTTTAACATATAATTGGAAAAACTGAAAAAAATCACTAATCTCACAGCCTATGTGCAAAATGAAATTCCTTTTTCCAACTTTGCTATTTCACAATTGTAGAAAATGGAACAGATGGACAAAATGAGGCAAAAAAAAAAAGAAGAAAGAGGAAGGAGGTAAAAATGACACTCCTCAAAATCTTTTGACTCAGCTGAAGTAGGGAGGGAAAGCTCAGGTATTTGTAGCATTTGGCTGTAGTTGGAGGAATTACCACCTTTGCATTCCATTTTTCTCTCTGCATACTGACTTGCTACTTTGGGATTTGCTCAGTTACTACAGGAGCTGTTATTCAAATCAAAACTGAGCTGGCAGGATTCACACGGCTCTATTCCAGCCTATCCGTAGCAGATGGGGGAATCAGATAATTTTGGCAACTATACAGTATTGATGTTTTTTTCTTTTTTTTTTNCTCCTGGTCATAAGCAGTATCTAATTCTTCACATTTCTCTTCCTACATTCACCTCTGAGACTCTTGACAAAGGAGTGCTGTCATTTTTCCTCTGATCCATTCCTGGCAACGGCATGAGATAACCCCAAAGACTCAGTTTTCTTGGCCTCTTGACAGAACATAAGATTAAAAAGTAGCATTGTGCATTCTTGGTAATTATCTATAAATACTGTATGCTAACAATGTTATCGGCATGTTTATGGTGAACTAGACAGGTCTACTTCAGAAAGAACCAGAGAAAATAACGCCAAACATGCCTACAAAATGTCAGAGAGTAAATATTACAATTCAATCCTTTGCTTAAGCTAAAGAAGTGGTTTTGGTCCAAGGGGGCCAAAGATCACGCAGGTGCTGGCAGGTATTCCCTCAGCAGCAGTGCTGCAAGACACCCACAGCAACAGCACTGCCCAGGTCTCTGCTGAGACACGTGAACTTCAGAAACAGATCAAGTACCTCAATGCTACCAACAATTCAATCCCTACCAAGACTGTCCTGTATCCGCTTCTCTGAAAGCTTTGTGCTTACGATTTAAAAAAGCAATGCTCTGATTTCAGGCAGGCTGTCAGCACCGTGCTCCCCAGCTACAGAAATGAGGTAGGAAGAATGATAAAAGCTTGGATTCATTTGGAGCTAATTGGTTAGAGGAGCTGATGTACCAACTGCTGTAGCACAAAACTAATGAATACCAAAACACATTATGGGACAACCTGGACAAGGCAAGACTATTACGTTTCAGATGTGAATGAGTACACTCAAATGAAGGCTGGGGAATGATCTCGTCTTTCATGTGTGGTTTTACCTTAGACACATGGGCTTTGCAATTTTTGGGAAAAAAATGAGATTGCTATGTGTGAATATTACTCTGTGAACTAGATCTTTGCATAGCACCACTGTTACAAGTGGACACATTTATGCTAGAACAGTGTGAATATTTTGTTCTATATCTCACATATCATGAGAACACAGCATAGATGAAGATGATGGAGTTCTAAATTCTCTCACCATATGTAATGTCCTGGAAATGAGTGCTGTATTTTTCTCTCATTAAAAAGAAAATTGATTCCAATTGCATCAATTGTTTTCTTTTTTTTTTTAAGTTACAAAGCAGTGATACAGAATGCATCTTTTATTCATGACACACTGAAGATGTAAATAAAGCTTAACTTCAATGCTTCAGAGGTTGAAATACCTGCTGTTTGTGCAAAACATCTGCATGGCACTCTCCTGTATTTTGACTGTGAAATAACTTGTCTCCTGTGGACTTCACTAACATCATCAACCATGATCAATGTGTTTACTCTTTCTTTTGATACAAAAAAATGAATTCAGTGGGTGCGTACTATGGAGAAATAGCACGTAAGCATTCCCATGATCCATCTGAAAATGTCTGTCACATAAGCTTGAATGTAGTTGTCTTTTCTAGTGTACTTTATCTTGTTTTTAAGAGGCACCCAAGAGAACATAGTGAAAGATATGCAAATTAAACACTAGATTCCCAAGGGATATGCTTGAGTCAAAAAATAATTCTATCTATCCAAACTGTAACTAATGAACAAATGATTCAGTAAAATACATTCCATATTTCCATTCACCACCATCTGTTATTGGCAAGATACTTTGTTTGTTCCCAGCTACAAAGCTCAAGCAAGTGCATAACCACCAAACTAAGGGAGAAAAGGGAATGTTGCAAGGAAGAAGCATGGCTGCTTTTCACAGAAACCTGTGTATTTGTACTTCAATGGCTAGCAGAATTTAACATTTACCAGAAATGGTACCTAGAAAAAAGTCCAAGACAATCAAAGTTGCTTTTTTTGGCATGAGAAGTGTGCAGCACTCTGGGCTATACGAAGCTATCAACTCTTTTCCACTTGTTGTCTAGACCCTCTATACCTTTTTGTTGGGATCCCATTTCATTTCATGTGGTAAAAATCAACTGGGAACAAAACTGAGCTACAGTAAATGATGTTGCTGTTTCAATAGCCAGCATCCTTCCCTTAAATGTATTCTCAGAGAGAATACAGGAGACTGTACTCCTACATACAATTCCATTTGGACACATGTAGAAAAAAAGGTCTTGACTACAGTATGGCAACAGAGTATGGCAACTTAGGAAGAGGTTTGTTTTTTTTTNCGCTTGGTGCTCCCACAGTTTCATGGTAAGTGAATCGCTTGTTGCATTGAAGAAGGAAAAATATATCTATGCTAGGAAAAAAATGGATTGCATATTTAAGCACAGTTATAAGAGAATACAGTTCTGCAATAGCGTATGAAATGTAATATTGATATAGACAACAAATGCTAGATAGCTTTTCTGAGATGCAGATGACATGCAAAAGGAAAGAAAAATGGGTAAGAACTGTTCTTCCCACAGAAAGTACCGGCACATAAAAGATCCTAACCAGACAGGAGTTCTGAGTCTGTCAACTTCTGTTTTAGTGAAACAAACAGGAGACAGATCCTCTGTTCTTTCTCCTCCTCTTTTGACAGCAGAGAAACATCATGATAATAATTACTGCTCTAAAATCTAGGTAGTGAGGCTCAATATTTGAAGTCATCTGTGCTTTAGTTCAAAAACTTTGAGGCTGGCACAGGAAATAATTATATAACTCGCAGGAAATTTTTGCTTATATTTTTATATGGAAATCTATAATTAATTCACATACAAAGCCCCACAATTTCAAGATATCACAGCTTTCAGGTATTAAAAATTATTTGATTGATTTAAGAACATCCACAGCTGGAATGGCCATTTTGATTTTAGACAACATAACAAGGAGGATTTAGCCACACAAGTAAATATCAGTAAAATTCAAAGCAGAATTACAGTTAAGCTCAAGAATGAAGGAATTCTATATGAAAAGACTAAGGAAAATATTTAACATGGAAAAATACTGAGGGATCTGCCAACTTAATACATTCTTTCTACATGGTGCCTTATGCAGTCTTTGGACATTAAAACATTGGTCATATTTGCAGTGGTAATTCTCATTTGGATAGAAATGAGAGTGACACATGCAGTGTGGTATGGCTTCCTTTTTACAGAATATGTAATTCCCAGCATGATGCACAGAGAGATCATATTGCTGGGGATATGACGGTGAAAAATAAATTCTATAATGAGCACATTGTCTGCATTCTCTGCAATGCTGTCAGAAAAAAGACACTGCTGTCCAAGATGAGTCCATCTTCCATATACAATTAACACACGTGCAAAAGGAGAATATATGGTAGGTTCAGAAGTAGTTGAATAAGATAAAGACAGATGTAAGGGACATGCATCCAGTTTCCAATACGGAATGCATTACTCCATATCTACTGTAAGCAAGCATCAAGGGAATAGAAAACAAGATTCATGGAGCCTGTTTTACAATACCCAGAAGTAATGATGAAACCCACAAATTATTTTTCCCTGTGAAGGTCAATGATTTTAGAAAGATAATTAGTCCTGATTTGTCATCCATACAGAGACATGCAATTAAAGCAGACCAAAAAACCCAAAACATAAATGCATACAGTACTATTCACCAAGAAAAATGAAGAAATCATATCTTCTTAATAATTTTCCTTGAAGTGAATGACAAGTTCTTTCAGACTCCTTGCTCCAAACAGTATGCCTTTCCAGTAGTATGCCAATGTATGAATTCTGTGGAGAGTCTGCCCTCAAGACAAAAGAGGGACTACTTTCATGACAAGTCTGTAGCTGCCTGCTTTATTAATTGGGAATAAATATGTACAAAAAAAAATCTGAAAGGTAGATGACTATATCAGATAGCTAATGACAGTTTACTAAGATCATGTATGACTCGGGTATTTGCTCTTCTCAAACTTGCCAGCATTCCCCTGAAGAATAAGAAAGCTATTCTTACATCTAAAAGCTGCATAGTGATTACAGTCTTTCCTGAGATTGTGTCTTAGAGTTTAAAAAATTATCATTTTTTTCTACTGGTTTTCATATGAAAAAGCCTTATTGTATCTGGAAATAAGAGTGAGGATAGGGTAAAGCTCTTACGCAGAGAAAAGCAGAGGTGGGGAAAAAGAATAAAGGACAAATTTAGTCTTTATTCTGTCACTCTGCCCATAAGTTGTTGATTAACACATCTGTTCTTCAGTTGCCATAATTATGAAATTTCTGTGTCTTTGACTGAGAAGTATCAAACTATCGAAAGACGAGAGTGCAAAATACATTTTTTGCGTACTTCTTACTTTATATTTTCATCTGTATTCATGAAATCTTGAGAATTAGATATGGAAGAGACCAATTAAATCATCCAGTCTTTCCCCCTACTGACAGCTCTGAATAATTCCCTATATTTTCAGGTCCTGAAAATACAGCATTTACATACAGATGACAAAATACATTTTAATGAGCCAGGTTCTTTTTCCTGTGCAATCTTAGCAGAACTGTTCAGACGAAGGCAGCTCTTTGTCACAACAGAAGACTTCTAAGGGAATATACACTTCAGCTAAGATGAGTGCATGTTACCGGATCAAGTAGTGTACTTAAACAGTTTATTATTATGCATTTCAGCACATCATAGGAAAAGGACACATGCTAATTAAGATCAATGAGCACACCTTCTGAAGCCTAGCGTGGCAACCAAGAGCTTAAACATTACCTTAGACATGAGGCAAGATGTCCCACTGAATAGGACAAGGTAACCTTAAGTAAACTCTCTTCCTTGTTGTTCAGTTAAAGATCAGTGAGTAACCACCATTAGTTCAGTACAAAGTCACTCTGTCACTAGTGAGAGACTCAAGTAACTATTTGGTTGTAATTGTAACCTGAGAACTTTTAGCTATTTATGAGTACTAAGTTTGAGATTACTTTGTCATTCAGAAGATGGCCCGCATGATGACTTTTTCTCATAATGTGATTCTTAGTGTGGAGTCATGATCAGTGTCTTGAACTTCAGTACAAACCCCAATTAGACGTTACTGTCTTCCAAAAAACATAATTGCTGCCCAAAAGCCAGACTACATGGGATAAAATGGAATCTAAAGACTTATTGCACTCCCACCAGTATTAGAAAGTGAGTCTTTCACATTATTTTAAATATTTTTTTAAGATTAAGATTTTATTTTTAGACATGGCTCTGTTTGACAATTCAAGAGATGACCAGACTGTTCTCTCAAGCTGTTCTCATCTGGGGGCATTCTGATGATAAACAAGGGAACCATCATAAACCTTCACGCAACATTTCTGAGGAACAAGTCCAGCAAAACTTGTACAGATCGGACACCATGTGGTGCAGAGTACACTCTAGATTGCTCTAGACCAATATCCAAGTGAAGGGCTTGACAACAGGGAAGTTCCAGTAACAACCATATGAATATTCAGACACTATTGAACAGCACTGGAGATTTGACATCAACTTCTTTATGACGGAAGTACTGATAAAAGCATGGTAAAAAATACTTCTATGGCATTTATCTACCTGAATATACTCCCTCCCCCCCCATATTTTTTACACCTTTGAACAACAGTGCTATATCAAATTGCTGGTAATAAGATTCAAGCAGTTTCTGCATCTATTTTTCTTATCCTGCAGAGCTGTAACTGTACGCCTACCATGATTTTACTGTTTTGATGAGTTAGAACTTTTTCATGATAATAGAATGGGTTTACAAGTAACTGTCTTAGCCTCGGAATCAGCCTATCTCATAAGGATAATATATTACAAATAAAGATATGAAGTCTTACGATCTATTAGCAATTTCCCCCAAGCAATTACTAACAACACCTGCAAGCAGTTCTGAAAAGTGTGTACTGTTAGAAGTCACAGACTAAGAAGCAAGCACTTAAATATACCAAGTGTGCAGCTGATCTAATAGCAAACACTTTTATTTCCAGATACACATAGCTATTGTTCCAAATTTAAAATATTGTTCTTCATAAAACATGTTTTTACAAGCTGTGATTTAATTAAGGCATTCTACATGTATTAGGTCATTTTCTAAACCAACGTAGTTTTCTCCACTATTCATTTATATGGAGGAGATGAGAGCACCTCATGGAAATTATGAAGCAATGGTGTAGCATGACTTGCAGCTGTGCTGAAAAAGATTAATTCCAGAAAATTAACATACACATCCCCCTTAAAAACTCATCTTCATTTGGTGTTTCATGCAGAATCACATACTCTGCAATTCTGTATCGCACGTAAGTTACCTGAAGCAACAGTTGACTATTTTAATGCATTATAGAAATTCGTGAGTGTGGGCAGGATCAAAGCTTGCTCACCAGTGCAATTTGCTCTCCTCTGTGTGCCTAAAAAGGCATTGAGAATTTAAAGGTGGCTTTATACTGCAAACCCTTACCCCAGAAATCTGATTTATCATGAGCCATGCAAGCACATAGAAAGGCAAATAACAGTAGAGCAGGCATCAGACAAAATAAATGTTGATTTAGACAATCCTACTGGTTGCCACCTGTGCACATCCCACAAGATCCCCATGGAACCACAGACACTAAAAATAGCTCCATCACAGTGTTTGTTTTGTGTACCAACATATACTACAAAACACGGTAATGCATATTCTCATCATTTATGATAGCACTTCAGTGACTCACAACCCTGTTTCCTCATATAATATGATATAAAATGTAACTTAGAAGTCCCTTCCAAATTTTGAACGTTCCTCATGGAGATGGTCCATAACCAAAGCAAACCATTGCCACAATGATGACATCCATTAGCAGCATGATATGCTCCAGAAATTACTCAGCCTAAAGGACTGTTTGTGACAGCAAGAGACAGTTCATGCCAAAAAGAAAANACGGCTCTATTCCAGCCTATCCGTAGCAGATGGGGGAATCAGATAATTTTGGCAACTATACAGTATTGATGTTTTTTTCTTTTTTTTTTTAAGTTACAAAGCAGTGATACAGAATGCATCTTTTATTCATGACACACTGAAGATGTAAATAAAGCTTAACTTCAATGCTTCAGAGGTTGAAATACCTGCTGTTTGTGCAAAACATCTGCATGGCACTCTCCTGTATTTTGACTGTGAAATAACTTGTCTCCTGTGGACTTCACTAACATCATCAACCATGATCAATGTGTTTACTCTTTCTTTTGATACAAAAAAATGAATTCAGTGGGTGCGTACTATGGAGAAATAGCACGTAAGCATTCCCATGATCCATCTGAAAATGTCTGTCACATAAGCTTGAATGTAGTTGTCTTTTCTAGTGTACTTTATCTTGTTTTTAAGAGGCACCCAAGAGAACATAGTGAAAGATATGCAAATTAAACACTAGATTCCCAAGGGATATGCTTGAGTCAAAAAATAATTCTATCTATCCAAACTGTAACTAATGAACAAATGATTCAGTAAAATACATTCCATATTTCCATTCACCACCATCTGTTATTGGCAAGATACTTTGTTTGTTCCCAGCTACAAAGCTCAAGCAAGTGCATAACCACCAAACTAAGGGAGAAAAGGGAATGTTGCAAGGAAGAAGCATGGCTGCTTTTCACAGAAACCTGTGTATTTGTACTTCAATGGCTAGCAGAATTTAACATTTACCAGAAATGGTACCTAGAAAAAAGTCCAAGACAATCAAAGTTGCTTTTTTTGGCATGAGAAGTGTGCAGCACTCTGGGCTATACGAAGCTATCAACTCTTTTCCACTTGTTGTCTAGACCCTCTATACCTTTTTGTTGGGATCCCATTTCATTTCATGTGGTAAAAATCAACTGGGAACAAAACTGAGCTACAGTAAATGATGTTGCTGTTTCAATAGCCAGCATCCTTCCCTTAAATGTATTCTCAGAGAGAATACAGGAGACTGTACTCCTACATACAATTCCATTTGGACACATGTAGAAAAAAAGGTCTTGACTACAGTATGGCAACAGAGTATGGCAACTTAGGAAGAGGTTTGTTTTTTTTTTTGTTTGTCAGTCTGTTTCATACAATTTCAAATCCTCCTTTACATACGGATATCAAAACTATTTATACTAGTTAAGCAAAAGTGTGGGGGGAAAAAACCTCCAAAAGGTAAAGTCACAGACTTGCTAAGTTACACAGAAGAAGAGGGAGAGAAAGATGTTATTCACAGCCCTGTGTTCAAAAACTGTTAGTTCTATTTTGCAAAGAGTCACTCTGGTTGCCTTAATATTAGTATCTACAAAGACACTTTGTAAACATTATTTACTAAAGCAGGTATTAGTACTTTCCACCTACACAGGAAAACTACGTGGCCAAATGCAGACAGACTTGTTCCACATGCTTGGTGAGCTATTAGGAAGCATTGCCAGCTCCACTGACAGCTATTAACTTTATATATTTCATACCATAGGGGTGACAGCCCTGCCATGTGCCCTGCTGTCATGGTGGTGTAAGAAATCAGACATGCCCACATGATATTTCACAGTGTAATTCAAGATTTTTTGGAGACTTTGGTATTTTTGTCATTTAATTGGAGACACCAAGTAACTATCAGAGAAGTGGTATTATCTGAAACAGGACTCTTCCTGTAAGAAGTCAAGAAATTGAAAGATACAGTTGAACCTGCCTCTATTAGACTTAATAATTTAAAGTCAATCTGCTACAACCAACATTGCATTTATGACCGGTTTACAATGCATACACATTAGTACTGACTAGTTAAACACAGCGTTTATTAACTATCATATGAACTATAACCTTTATGAACTACACTTATTAGTAATTTATTTTAAAAGTTTTTATTTTTTCTTAGTGTGCATGCAGGTTAACAGACCGTCTAATTTATACTAATATATATATGATAGTAAATGCCAGCTATAAGTGCAACATCTGGAATTCAGGAAGGAAATGCATCTATACTGATGTGAATTAAACATTTTACAACTCCATTTGCCTTATGTTTACTTTACCTGATCTGTCCTTTCTTTTCAGGTTACATACTAGTCTTTCATAACAAACTACTGAATAACAAATAAGAGTTTAAGAACCTAGTTCAGCAATTTGTTTAAACATTTCTATTCTTTCTGAGGAATCAGTTATCTGAGCAAGACTATAATTTAGATGATCCCTTTAATAGGACACAAAAATCAAGCTCAACATTGCAGTTATCTTTTCATTCAGTTTAATAAAGAAAAAATACCGCTTCCATAACTATTACTTTCTACCAAAATTTTCCATGTTCGGAAACTGAGATTTAGCTAGAATATCCATCCATATTGCAATGAGTTCAGTGTTTTATGGCTGATAATCAAACCTGGTGTTCCTTTTTTCTATTCACTAACATTTTTGCAGCAATGCAAGGTCATACTGAAGGTCCATCTAGCTCAATATTTCATGTCTGACAGCAGCAAACATTTATGAAAAAAGTAAGGAGGAGGACAAGCACAGAGTGATATTGCCCACAGTATGTTCTATGTAAGATTGAAACTTTTGGTTGTAGACTACCTTCAGGAAAGAAGTTCAAGTCTCATTTAAAGGCAAATTTTATAAAGCTTATATACACATTCATATTTTAAAAGCTCAAAAACAAAACCATACGGGAATAAGTTCAATTATGTGGAAGAAAGCTGGGGAATAGTCCAGAGGTGCAGCTGTATCACAGTTACAAGCATGAGCAGCTTAGCCTGGGGCTGGCAGAGAAGTCCTCTACCACTCTGGTCTTCAGGGCAGCAGCCACAGAAAACATGGTTGATTGCGGCTGCTGCTGACACCAACAACTTGTGGGCTGTCCTAACAAAATGATTATAAAAAAAAATAAATCTTATATCTACTTCTCTTTGAAGACAGCACATGTCTGGAGCCAGAGTTAGGTGCCTGTCTGCCCTGTGATGGGCAGCAAAATGGTAACAGGTCCAGTGGACTATGTGAGAAAACCAGCAACCCGACTTGCTACAAACTGCTCCTGCTGTGCTAAGGACATGAGTAACTTGTACCCATCGACAGTCATGGCTGCCAGAAAAACAACCCTGCGAGCCAAGCATGCCCATCCCCTCCTCCCCTCCACCTTCCACCCCAATTCCACTCTTTAGGAAGGTAAGAGAAGGGAAGAGGGATCCATTGTTACCTCTGCCACTAAGAAGCCTAGAATCAATTTGCATATATAGTGTTTAGTATTTACAGTAAAAGAGGAGAGGGAAGAAAATTCCTGTCTTGCTCCAATTAATAGTTACATGACAGAATTAGGAGCAGTTTGTCAGCAGGTTGAGAGGTTGTCCCAAAACTTTTAGACAAACAGCAAGGACCATCAATAGAATCAGAGACCCCTGAAGGTGACTCCTTCCTTGAGCAAGTGCTGCCAAGGCTTCCGGCAGTAGAGTCTGGGCCTTTCTTTTGGAAAAGCCATAGACAGATAGTTTCAATTCATTGCAGTTTAATCTGTTGAGATGACAATTGGAATTTGAAACATTTTATCGCAGCAGGAAATCTAGCTAATTCTAACATCAGAAAGACTTTTTTCAGGACTAAGTTGATCTCCTTTGTATTTCTTCTGCTGATTTATGTCCATCTGTTTGGTAGAAATCTGTAATTATAGTAGACAGAGAGAAGAAAAGAAAAAAAAAAAAGAACTTCAGCTTTCACTTAGTATTCAATCCAGATTTTGTATTTCAACATTCCATTTTATGAAAGCCAAAGAACCTAAAAAGTGAAACATGTAGTTTGAATGGCCGAATTGTTCCATAGACTAGCATGACACTTGCAATTGGGCATTTAGATAAATCAGCCTTAAAGAGTGCTAGAAATCTTTAATAGATCACAGTATGTCATCCAACATGGCAGTAATCCACAAGTCTTCTGTCTAGGAAACAAGATGCAATAATTAAAAGCAGAAGATAATACTACTTAAAATCTTTGGGATGATAACAGTAGGGGGAGGAAGAGGAATACTCCAACAAGAGTTTGCTTTTCTTTGGGATCTTGCAACTCATCCTAAAAAAGCCTCAGTTTTATGGTGTTGCCTCAGATACAGCTAATAAAGTGGAACATTGCAGGAATTCCTGCACTGTACATCATAACACCCTGTGGAACAGATCAGTTAATATCCACATCCATGGTAGGGACTAAAAAAGTCTTAATTTACTTCAAAAAAGAACAGGAGAAGTAATTTGGGCATTCTGAGGAAAAAAAAATCATAAACAGGAATGAGTTTATACAACTATCAACAAACTAGAACAGAGGCATCAGTCCCTAAGAGCAGATGAGGCAAGAGAAACAAGTGAAAACATATCCAGTTTTAAATGTCTTTATGCCCACAAATGAAACAGATGAAGAAAGTGTTCAGAAAACATTTAATACACAGAACACTTTTGGAGACAGCACTCTGTCTACTTGAGAAGGGTGTATGTCGAAGCAGGTTAAGTGTAACTGGTAGAGAGAGCCTGAGGAGAAATATAAGGACTTTCCTAGAGGTGGAGCTGTCGGAAAGCATGCTTAACCAAAACTACAGAGCAAATGGTAGCAAGTTTGGATACCTGGAGAATTCAGCCTAATCTTTGAGAAACGCGGGTAGAGGTCTAGCTGTGAAAAAAAGACTTTTCATACGCCACGATCAAATGGAATTATTGCTCCAGGTCTGAAATTGCATCGGAAGCCCAGTGGTAGATTAAAATACCCTACCATAATATTGGCTACATTTCATTGTCTTTGTTAGCAATGCACAGTTTCCACATGGCTGGAACAGGTTGTACCCACCCTGTTGACTCATGCTTTAAATCACAGAAGTCATATAACTTACAGAGAGCACAAACTTGGGCTCATTTCCTATTTCACATACATGAGAATGAAGTAGGTGTAACTGCTGTAATGGTTAGAAAGCCCCCCGCAATGTTTACCTAATTGAGCTTGACCAAACATCATACTGACAGCTATTTGCACGGGAAAAGGAAAAATAAAAATAAGTAGGCTAAATATTTCAACAACTGTTAGAAGAGTGGGGATAACAATAATGAACAGAAAATAAGTTTGGAAACATCAAATCAGGTGAAAAAATTATTAAATTCATCAGTACGTGGGTAACTCATGGGTACAGCACTTCACATTTAAGGTACCTCCTGTTGCTACCCAGACCATTTTGGGCATTTTCTAAGGTGATAAGCATTAGCCATAAAACGTGCCATGTTGCTAGAAGGTTCTGCAAGTAATTTGCAGTGCTATGAAGTCCTCTTAAAAGTGTGTGGTTTCTCGATTAGTTTACTTTTTCAACTTCAGTGGTTCACTGTACCATAGCAGTAGTCCAGCAAACATTTTGCAGGTGACAGGTCCAAAGGCATTAGGTATTTTAGCATTGAATTTTTATCTGAAAATACTCACATTAAAGGGAATTTTAGTGTTATTAATACCTCGGAGCCTGAAATTGTGTCTCCATTAAATAGTAATGCAACCTTGGTACCAGGGGACAAACTCACTGATGGAAATGTAAATTCACTCACATTCAAGCCTCAGTCTGCTGAGTCAAGTAGTGGTGCTAAATTTTATATTAAAACTGTTCTGATTGAAAGTATCTATTTCATAGTTGGCAGTCTGTCACTATCCATGTGAACTGAATTTGAATCAATGACACCGAGGCAAAGAGATATATATCACCTTATTTTTTAATTGAACTACTGCATACAAATCTGAATTTGTCCCTAACTATGTGAGAAAGTACATAGATGCATTAAAATAAAATAAACTTAAAGTGCAAAGTTCACATCTATTCTACCCAAAAAGCAGAGGATGACAGGCGAGCAGGTAGCAAAAGTAATGCTCAGGCAATAAATGTAACACCAAGGCAGGCATTAGTGTAGTCACGTATAGTCCGTCTGAGGACTTGATGATAAAAAGAACTAATTCAAGGAACAGAAGCCACAAGAAGCAGAATCCTTTAAAAAAAAAAAACAAAAAAACCAAAAAAAAACCCAAAAAACAAAAAAACCCCCAAAACAATCAAAACCAAAAAACCCCAAAAAACAAAACAACAAAAGAATAAACCATTTTAAACAGTATGTTAAACACCTTAGCCAGAAATATAAAGTAAAAATCTAATAGTCAATACTTAGCCCTGCACATAACTATCTGTACTGTCACGTCATATGAACTAATGTAAGAAGCCGTTAAGTCTGACTCCTTTCCTCCAGAAAGGAATTCTCATGAGAGTGCTTTAAAGAACAAAGCACAAATTTGCTTAAGCAACTGCTGGACTGTATTTCAGGTTTCATGCCTTATCTCAGTTCCACCCGTTGCTTGCAACAAAACCAGAAACAAAGCAAATCCTAAAGTTTTTATTGCATTTTTACTTCTTACATTGCCTGAACCCACCTAAAGAGATTTAATACCTGACAGTTCCTCCACATTTTTCCACGTGCCCCCTATATCCAAATTCTACGTGAAGGACTGTGAGATCAAGAAGGCAGGGTAGCCTCACAAAGGAAGAAACATTAAAATTACTGCAATAATCCTTCACAGACATACATGACGTACTGAGACATGCAAGGAAGAAAATTACACAGATTACAGAATTTTGGCAAAGGTGCACTTTGCTTCCCCACCTCCCCCCCAAGTTTAGTCGTTGTCCTCATAGTACAGGGAAAAGTTTATGCAAGTATTTTAGGCTGTGGATTATTTGCGAACTATAGGTTTAACATTTGCTATTCAGTTACTGGTTATTTGAACCTATTAGCAGATCACCTAAGATGCATGGTATTTTTCTATTTGAATGACCTTGATTTGTGAAAGAAACTTATTTCCTTTTTATAATATCACTTGTAAATATTTGCATCTGCTTACTATATCCATGAATAAAAGAAAAAACTTCACATATAGTCCACAATGACATTCCAGGGCCATTCCTTCCACAGCTGTTCATTCATACATTGCTGTGGTTTTGTCTTCTGCTAATTGTTCATGAACAAAAGCTGGTTCCCCAAATGCCTGAATGCAACTAAAGAATGGAAGAATTGTCACAGCTGGTGAAACCTGACACCCATATGGTCGAGGATCTCTCCTGACATTCCCTCCAAGCTTCAAATAACGAGTGATTTACAGATATTCTGAGCTATAATGTTGCATAGTGTTTAATAGTCATGCATGCACAAAAAGTGGTTTGAACATTTTAGTAGAGAAGTACTTTCATTTTTGATCTCCACAACCTTCTGTTGAAGGCAGAGCTTTATATAAGATTTTCTGAGGCTCTGTTAAGCCGGGTCTTGACTCTCTCAGATTCCACCACTCCTTTGGGGGGTCTAGTCCAATGTTTAACTCTTCTCACGTTGAAACATATTTTTGTTATATCCAGGCACAATTTCCCCTGTAGTAATACATGTTTCTTGCCTTTTGTCCTGTCACCATGTACTCCTGTGAAGAGAGTACCTCCATCTTCTCTGTCAGTACCTTGTAGGTATTGGAATACTACAATTAGGTTCCGTTTCAGTGGGTCTTCAGTTGTTCAGTGTTTCTCTTCAGTTGGAGGGGACCAAAGCTGGACACAGTTTTCCAGGGGTGGTCCAAGAAATGCCACATGGAGGGCGGTCATCACATCCCTCCAGCCTCTGGCCCTGCTCCTACAGCAGCAGATGCTGATGGCCCTTGCTGCTGCCAGCCCCAGGGTGGCTCCTGTGCAGCTTGCTGTCCCCCAGTGACTTTTCTGCAAAGCTGCTGCCCAGGCAGGCAGTGACCAGCCTGGATGTCTGCTCAGGATTTTGTCATTCTGGTACATGACTTCACATTTATCTTTGCTAAGCCTCATGCAAGTCCCAAGGTTAAACTCTGTGCCCTTTTTCTTAATATACAACTAAATTCACTGGATTTAGAGGTGGCTAAACTAAATAGCCTACTACCTGGTCCAGAGAAATAAAGGTTGACATTACAGTGAGAGTGCCTGCCTGCTCCTTAAGAATTTTGTCTTTTCCCCGTTCTTCATAGCAGGTCAGCCAAGTTGCAGCAGGTTATGTGCAACACTTTCATGTCTCAGGCTGAGCACCTCTGAGGTGCAGCTTATTCAAACATAGGATGTGATAATAGAAACCATTACCCTTTTAAAGCACAAGGCATATATATATAGTAGGGCTTAAGCTTCTTTGATCCACAAATTAAAAGCTAAAAAGGATTTTCCCTGAGTCCAAGTAAGCCTATAGATTAACAAAAATAAAACTTTTTACTTGAATATAGTAAGAACAGAATCAGTGATCTCCCCTCCATACAATCCAAAAGTAAACCAGAACCACAGTATATGTCTTCTTTTTTCACTGTGTCATGGATGGAGTGATGCACTTCACTCATAAAAGGGAAGCGTTATATTATATAAACAAATGTACTTATTTATATGAAACAGGGATTTACCAAAATTTAATAGTAAATGTGACAGTGATTTACAAGATTTGATGGCAAGGTACACTTGGTTATTGACTTCATAGAGGACAGGGTCAAACAAAACTGTCAGGGAGACTCTCCCATTGAGTCATGACATTCAGAGAGGACCCCCTTGCTTTCTAAACTCCTTCTCAGAGGGGTCTAGATGCAGCTGGATCCAATCCTAGTCCCAGACTTGGTCAACGGTTAATGTCTAAATGGTTATACATGCACAATCAATCCTATATATCGTTTAGCTAAGATTTCAAAGTTTATCAAGCTATTAGTCACTTACCGAGGATCTGTTGCAACAAGGAATCTCTCAGCCTTGAGGAGTAACGTTAAGACCTGTCCCTACCCATAGGAGATCCTGGCATGCAGCCTGCTGCCATGTAGAGAGCTCAAAGGGCTCTTGGCCTACTCACTATTTATGGGGTAAGATGAGTTATTTAATAATATTTGCATGCGAACTGTAGGTGTTAGTTTCTTCCAAATTTGGCTTGAGTCAGACATTGGCCAGCAGAGTGGTTAGGTGAGTGCATCTCCATAAATTAGCCCTTGGCTGTTACGTCGTTATTGATCTCCCCAGAAACCACTTTGACCAGACGCCTGCTGGTGGTTACCGCTTGAGAAGGGTCACAAGAAAAGGTCAGGTCAGGGAGGGGCTTGGGGGGGAGCACACGGTCACACACTGGTCCTTCCTCTTCCTTGCAGAACAGCTTTCCACATGGAAAATGAAATAAAGCCATAAGCATCACTGCTTTTTTTTCCCCCGGAGTTTGAGATTGCTTCCCTCAATTAGAGAAGCCCCTGATCTTATCAGTGTATAAATATTTTAATACTTTTCAGGTTTTTCCCCTTAAAAGGCATAAGAAAATTGTCTTCACAGAGTGTAGGTAAGTGGTGGAATTTTTTGCAGCAGGACATCATGGGTCCTGAAACTGTTTGGAAGAGAAATCTGTAAAGTACACAGGCACTATCAAAGCCTCTCAAAATACTTTTACTTCACTGCTGGGAGACAAAATAATAAAAAGTTTCATTGTTCTTTCATTCTGCCCTAGGAATTTGCAGTTGGCCACTACCAGAGATAAGGTTGAGGTAAATGATTGCTTCTCCTTGTTTTATTTTAATGGCCTCCCCTGTGTTTTTATGATTTTGTGCTATTGGTACAAAATTGAAACAGACAAACTGCAGCCTACAAAGGCATTCATACTTCCCGTGGCTGTATTGTAAAAGGCCAAGGTCAAATAGAGATTTCCCTCAGTATTAATGTAGGGGCCAAACCCTACAAATGGACGGCACATCAGGGGAACAATTACTCTACGTTTGCTCGCTAAATCTAATGAAGTATTCAAATACAGGTTGAATTCAAATGTGGGTATGGGCTTTCTAGTTTAGAATATAGGAACCACATAATTCTCTTAAGATCATTCCCTTTTGTTTCACTTCAGAAATTGCGTGGAGTAGGGACATGTCAAATTTACTACCATTACGTTTCACTGTGAAATGACAACCCTGCAATTTATACAGAATGCCAGAGCCCTGTAGCCTTAGAAAAGCTACTGATTTCTCTGACACAGTGCAGGAGGACAGAAGTTCTTCGATACATCTCTAGTTTCAGAATCAGATCCTACAAAAACTGTGACAGTTCACTGACTATATTGAACTCTTTCAAGATGAGCTCTTTAGTATGAATTGAAATTATGTATTTCCGTAAGTTATCTAGGTACTTGCCAAGGGTATGAACAGAACGCAAGTATTTTTGTCTCTCGTATTTGTAAGAATTTGCTTTATGAATGCTCCACTAGACAAATTAAGGCCGTATTGTAAGAGGTTCATATTTTGTTTTCCTTCTATGATAGATGGAGCTCTGTGGGGTTTTATTTTATTTTCAATGTGATATAAGATTAAAAAAGACCTCTCCATTTCAAGAAAAAATATAAAAGAATAGCATTGATTTGAAATTGTGCCTAGTGCAGATGGTGATCACGCTGACATAATTGCTTCAGAGTTACGGAATAAATTGTAGTCTTAGGGTGTAATGTTTGATCAAAATGAAATTGACATTCAAATGCTGGATTTCACTGACAGTTGTGGCTCCAAGAACACTCATTAAAATTCAACCATTATCTTAAAGATTTTACTAATTGTTTTGAAACTTGTTCTGAGAAAAGTAGAATACCAAAATCACAAAGGAGCCACAAATTCTTCCCGTGGTAGTATATCAAATCTAGCATCGTCTTCAACTGAATGTTGTAAAGAAGGTTCAAATTCCAGACAGCAAACTGACACATGAAAGTATCTGGTTACTTGCTCTGAAAAGCTAGTTTATAATATTAAATGCTTTGAATGTAAAATGTCCAGGAGACCATACAGAGCAGATGCAGATAGTCCATTACTACTAGGTATTATTTAGAGTCTAGTAACATTGCTGATTACATCATTCAGTCAAACGCCAAGAAGTTGCAGAATTTGCCTTCAAATCATAGAATCATAGAATGATTAAGGTTGGAAAAGACCTTTAAGATCATCAAATCCCACCATAAAACAAACATTGACAAGTCCACCGCTAAAACATGGCCCTCAGCACTAAAACTACACATCTTTTAAATATCTCCAGGGATCGTGACCCAACCACTTCTCTGGGCAGCCTAGTCCAGTGCTTGACAACCCTTTCTGTGAAGCAATTTGTCCTAATACCCAATCTAAGCCTCCCTTGGCACAACCTGAGGCTATTTCCTCTTGTCCTATTGCTTGTAATTTGGGAAAAGAGATGGACAGCCACAACACTACAACGTCCTGTCAACAATCACTTCCCTGCTCCTGCTGGCCACACTGTTTCTGATACAAGCCAGAATGCTGTTGGCCTTCTTGGCCACCTGGGCACACTGCTGGCTCTCGTTAAGCTGGCCATCCACCAGCACCCCCCGGTTCTTTTCTGCCGGGCAGCTTTCCAGCAACTCTTCCCCAAGCCTGTAGCTTTGCTTGGGGTTGTTGTGAGTGAAATGCAGGACTCGGCACTTGGCCTTATTAAACCTCATACAGTTGGCCTTGGCCCATCGATCCAGCCTGTCCAGGTCCCTCTGTAGAGCCTTCCTACCCTCCAGCAGATCAACCCTCCTGCCCAACTTGGTTTTGCAAACTTACTGCAAACTTACTGAGGGTGCATTTGATCTCCTCATCCAGATCATTGATAAAGACAATAAACAGAACAGGCCTCAATGCTGAGCCCTTGGGAGCAGCACTTGTGACCAGCCACTGACTGGATTCACCACCACTCTTTGGGCCCAGCCATCCAGCCAGTTTTTCACCCAGCAAACTGTGTGTCTGCCCAAGCCATGAGCAGCCAGTTTCTTCAGGAGAATGCTGTGGAAAATGGTGTCAAAGGCTTTATTTAAATCCAGGTAAACAATATGCACAGCCTTTCCCTCATCCGCTAAGTGGGTATCTTGTCACAGAAGGAGATGAGGTTAGCCAAGCAGGACCTGCCTTTCATAAACACCTGCTGACTGCGCCTGGTTGTCCTGTACTTGTTGGGTGACGGTACTCAAAAGATGATCTGCTCCATAACTAGGAAATTCTCATACATGCAATTTCTCCTATGACACTACAGAAATGAGGTAACACTGGAACAATTTTCTCCCCTACAACTTCCTTTAATTTTACCCTCACCTCAGCTCATTATACTATTTCCCCAGGATCCACATTCCTCTCTGCAAATAACTAAGTACTGTTTCATCAGTATAAACCAGCTCTTTTAAAAATGATGATTGTCTAGCTACAGAAAGACCTGCTTAATTCATATAAATTAATACATGTAAATATAAGCCTAAATGAAAAATTTTTCTATGCTATATATATTTTCTCTTTCTAAATAGGATAACCAGGATCAGACATAAAGAATAATAATCAAGTATTATATCTCATATACTGTATTCAATATTTCATTCTAATCTTCATTATATAAGGGTTAATATGATCACAGGAATCCTTATTATCTCTCCTTCTTCCAATCTTATTTTCTTATTTGTTTCTTAGTACACAACTATGTTTTAGTGAAATAATTTCATGGACTTCTGCACAGATCCTTTTCCCTTAAAGGTACAGTTAATTTCGAACACCCCCCCAAGGCATGTTTGCAGTTACAATTATCCCTTTTTATTGTGCATTAGCTTGCACTGACAATAGTTAGTCTCATCTGTCATTCTGCCTCCCAGGCACCTAACTTTGTTATGCTCCTCGAGTTCTTCATGGTCTTCTCTTCTCCAATTGTCACAAATGATTCCAGGTCATCTAATCACACAATCTGAATGTTATTCACTCTGAGGAGACGGAGAGAAACAGATTTCTTCCCTGTTGATTTTTTTTTTTAAATATAAAATTGGTTGGTATTAAGAAATACATATTTTTCCTATCATCACATTTGTCGTTATAGTGTAGAAGTACAGTTGGCTGAATATGTCCTCACAGTCCTGTCCTATTTTGGATATTTTTCCCTAGTTTTGATGTTAGAACTTCCTGTTCACTTGAGTTCTAACAACCAGCATGAGCAGTGATGAAGTTTCCAGGCATCTGGAGTTTGCTCTGCTGCCATCACCATCATCCCATGGCACTGAGCACCACACGGTGTCAGGGACACACCAGCTGCACACCTCTATATACAGAAAAAGTACCTAGTAAAAAGACAATCAGCTGCTTGTTTACTGTGACAGTTACTGATTTATAAATGGAGCCTGTCACTTCAGAAAGATGGGGCAGAGTCACAAACAGCAAGCACCAAAGAGAGAGATAACAGGGTGCACGAGGTTGGTGAAGAGAGCTTTGTTAGTAGTGACAGCCACAAGAGGAAGCACATGTGATTACCACTCTTTAATAGTTTGGTCTTTACAGCACAGGATACATGGACTGGTGTTATACTTCTATAATGAGTAGCTTGTCACACGCAAGTTAACTTCTGAGAAGTAATTCCTGATTTTGTTAAGCTGTGGGTATGCCTGCCCACAAAATAAGGGTGATTGTTTGCTCAGATTGTCATGAACTGGTACAGAATACTGGATGACTTTATTTAAAAAAAACAACGCAAACAAAACAAAAGCCTAAACAGAGTCAAGCAGACAAGAAGGATTAACAGAAAGCTCTCGGAAATGCAAGGTGATTTCTATACCTAGGAAAATGCTTAGAAATGTAATCACACTTTTCTTCGCTCTAAAAGCAAAACAAAACAACAGGCACTCATCTCGTGATCATGTTGGAAAATAGGAGAATCACAACAAAAATTCACAGCTGTCCAGAATGGTTGCAAGGCTTAATGGACAGAATGCATTAGAAGCCTGCTAAATTATTTAGGTGACTCAAATGCTTGTTGATATGGAGCCTCTGATGAATGTCTGTTCAGTCTTTGTTCTTCATCTATGTCTTTTGAGGATAATTTTATGGATGAGGTAAAATAAAAGGAGACTTCACATCAAAATCTTTATTTCTGCTACTTTTATTCCTAACACACAATTACATTGTCCAGCAAGCCACGAGTTCAACCGACTTCTTCAGCTTCCTTTTAAATTGTGAACATTTTATGATGTCTTATGTTTGTCAATTGTTAACAAGCAGTAGGAGAGGGGGGCAGAACTGAATATTTCTCATTCCAGGTTTCATTCTGCGGGTGAATCAGAACAAGCTTTTAGACAAAACTGTCTTCCTGAAAAGCTAAAAAAACATGGCTTATTACGCCATTAATAGACTTAGGAGTTCTTAAGATTTTTTTTTTCTTTTTTTTTTTTTCTCCTACTTACCAAGTTTACACATACTTGGTGCTTTACTTGACATAAGAGAACAAAAAAGAAAGAACAAGCAAAAGCAATGCCTGAAGTACATCCAGTATTTCAGATCTCTTTTTTCACAGTAAGATGGAGGCAAACAGGTGTCCTTCAGGTTTTTATGCAAAAGCTTCATAATGGCAATGGAGACTTATATAGGGCAAATAAAGCAAGTTAGTTACGCTGTTAGTTACATTAGACTCAGGAGGTAACAACTCAAATATTGGTTGAATGACTCAATTATGGAAAAGGAGGGTTACTACAGACTCCAGAAAAAGATCAGAGCATTTTTAGTCCATAAATCACAGCTTACGTAAAATTTCTTTGCAATGAGTATAAAGAATATCTGGAAAGAAAAGTCAGTACATAATTGCTAACTACTGCGATAACTGATTTACACAATTATAAAATTTTTAAGGATGAACTAATTTCATTTATCACAGTGACTTCTGATTTACTGTATTTCCAAGACACCTCTCTGCAGCAGAAGAGGGAAGACTTACAGCTTAGAACTTTGGCTGCTAAAGTTACAAGAGAGAACAAAACTCCGTAGCATTCACCAGTGCGGGAAAGTGCAGCCAGAGCATGAAAGTGCTCTATAAATTTGCAGGTTCTTACCCTAAATGCTGTATGCTGTGTAGGCACTGGTATGTAAAAAAAAAAAAAAAACTAACAGCCTTTGTAGTTTTCAATCTTTTTATCCTGAAGTATGGGGTTTTTGACACAAACAGCTGTGTGCTAGGAAGCATAAGGGAGAGAAACAGGGAAAAAAAATCAAAATAGAACTACAGCTTAATTCTAGTACCAAGCATACTTAAACATGTTTACTTTGAAAGTATTGTACAAGAAAAAAATTGGAAAAGCTGTCTCAACTATTAAACAGTGGAATCAAAATTTGTGAGATATTACCTCCAAATTTGAGATGTGTAATGAACATGGTAACTCCAATTATGATTCTGATTCAAGAAGATGGTGACTAGAGTTGGGAAGAGAAAGCAACATTGAAATCTGAAACGGAACTATCCAAATAATTAGGTTTTTTTTTAAAGTCAACAAAAGAAAACTAGTGTTCCCTGTAGACTGAGTATGTTTTGTAGACTGAAGTTTCGCTGGCCTTATGATACTACAGGGTGAGATATTTCAGGAATCCAAAAGGTATGTAATCAATGATTGCAAACTAACCTACTCTATGCTTTTAGACCACAGAAGGCGTCATTTCTAGAGGCCAAAAACCTGGAGTTTTCAATTAAATTGTAGTGCAAACAGGTGCTCCTGAAAATTGAGTGCAACAATAATTGAATTCAGATGTAGATAGCCAAATTCTCATTCAAAGCAATGTTGAAGCACTCCTCTTCTGTATAGTTTTCACCCATCAGAAAAGCATAAAAAAGTCAATCATAAAAGACAGACACAGACGCATTCACTGAAGTCAAGGGGAAAAAGAGAACCAACAAAAGTAGGGCTATTCAGAGTGTACAAACTAGTATTGGTATCAAACTTAAAACATAATCTTGATCAAAGACTATGTTTGACTGTCTGACTCTAAAGTTCTTGACCACTTTCTCAAACACCTGCCTTTTTTTATAAAGGCTGAAGAGCCAAAGATGGCCACATATACTCCCCATACACTTAATCCCCATGTACCCAGCCTACATTAAGGGGATTGAAGACCTGTGCCTTTGGCACATGAATGAAGTCTGAAGAGCCCACTGAAGAGCCCAGAGAATATGCAGTATAGTCAGCACGCCTTGGCACAGAACTGGATCTTAACTTAACCTTAATCACCTCCATTATTGTAGGCTACTATTCAGGCTTTTGGGAACTGAATAGTGTCAGATCCCAGAGTAATCATGAAGAAAACCAATGGTAAACTTCAACTTAAACAGTTTTAACACTGTTTCACACAAAATACTCCTTATTCTATTCGCTGAAGTCATACAGGTTAACTTCAAACAGCCAGAGAGTTGCAAGCTGATTGTATGATGACTAACATCAAGTAACAGCAATTTTAATTGCTGGATCAGAAAAAAGCTAAAACCCCCAAGGAACAGAATACATAGCAGTCTGTTCTAATATAGAGAAGACAACCAAATTGTAATATAAAACAATAATACACAATAGGATTAATATACAACGATCAAAGCCTTATATGGACCAGAAAAACATAGTTCTTGTAGCTCTTTAAGTGACTTTTTCAGGACCTAATTTTGTCCGCAGGAAAAGCTGCATGAAAACCTGTGCGTGTTAGAGATGCATAAAATGAAGCCAAGTCCAGACAGACTTTGTGGAAGTAACAGAACGTTAATCTTTTCTGACATAATTTCTGTCTGTATGTATTTACAGTCTTGGGAATTAAGTAACAACATACAAAGCTTAATGTATTTAAAATTGGGTCTACAAGAGAACTTCACAATACGGACCTTCTCAGAGGATTACTTATGCCTGTCAGAGAACATCATGACCTATGCTGGAAGGAATCTAGGACAAACTGATTGCACCGTTTAGGCTTTGCCTTATGGTTGAACTTAAAACATCTGGGACCTTCAATTCTCATTACTGTGGGCTGCACCTAATGGACCATGTTGAAGCACACTACTTATCTTTTGTATCTCTATATACAGAGGTTCACTTGAATTTATTTTATTTAGGAAGAAAGCTGACATTTATGCAGAAGACTATTAATCATTTCAGCTGGTGTCTTAGCAAGCTACTCAAGTGTGATGCATATGCTCTGTTTCAATTTAAACTACAGAATAGATCAAGACAAATTAATTACATCCTCAGAAAGTATTTTCTTTTTGCTAGTAGAAGATTTGTACATCAATATAAATAGCTCATGAAGTAGCTTAGAGTTAATTCAATCATATAAAAGGAACTGTCTTATAAAACCAATCTATTTTCTAACTGCAACAATATCCACTTACAGCCTGATTTTCAGAGACACCAATTAACCTAGCCCACCTCAGAAAACCTTATGCTCATTTTCTGTTTCCTTCAGGAATGTCGTCTTTTCCAGGACAAGTCTTTGCTTTTCCTCTGAAGAGTTAATTGACACTACACATCTGATACTCAAAACTGCTGAGATGGAAGTGACCCAAAGAAAACTAGAGGAAGTGAAAAAAGATTTAGGGAAAATTAGATTTCTTTCAACAGCTGACACAGTCCACATGATCATGATGTCCAGTAGTTACAGGACAACTTTAGTTGCAGAGACAATGCATGACCTACACTTGTGGTTCTTGTGACATGGGCTTTCATTATCAGGACTTTATCATCAATGCCATTGTCTCTAAAAAAAACCCCCAAAAACCAAAAAACACAAATACTTTTTGCATATATTTATTTTGAAATTAAAAGTTTACACATGATTATTTTACACATGATTTACTCGTATCAGTATACCCTGTGCATTTCTGTTACCCTTTTTAGCTGGAGAAATGTATTGGAATAAGTCTATTCCAGAAAAAAAATTGCATTTTCTCTTTTACCGTCTTTATCAAAATAAAAATAAATTTGCCAAAGAGAAAAGACAATAATCAGAATCACTATCTGAAATACACGCAAGTTTATCTCTGTACTCTAGTCAGCAACAGTCAGAACTGAGTTGCAATTTTCAAAAATATAGGCCAACTTTAGAAAACAGGAGAAAAGCAGTAAGAATGATCAGGGACTGACACAGAACCTGTATCAAATATTGTTCTCTTCTTTAGATGAAATATCCCAGGCTATTCAAAGGTTACATAAGCCTCTTTTAGCATGTTTTTATGTATCTGAAGAGAGGAAGCAATCAGTTCATGGTCACAGTAGGACAAAAAATAATAATTGACTTAGTAGTTAAAAATATTCAGACTAGGTATTAGAAATGTTTCTGTCACGACAGGACCAGTGGAACAGACTGCCTGGAGAGGCTGTGGAATATGCATCATTTCTTAAATACCACACAGATACTTCACAGATATCGAGAGAGAATTATAAATCAGTGCTGGCATTGGGTATGGATGCATTAGATAATCTCTTAGGATCCTTTTCAGTCAATGATTCAATATTAGTCTGGTTTATTTTATGTTCTGATGATTGCCGATTATATTTAAAGGCTGGAATAAATTTAAGGATTAAATATTAAATTATTGAGACTTCGTTGCTTAACACATTTGTTCCCTGTTAATGACTGATTATACAATAAGACAGTAGAATAAATAATGTCATAAACAATAATGAATACATAACAGTGCAGTCTAATGAGTTCAGGGTTTTTTTTTTTATTAAAAAGAGATTTAGCTGTAGATTCTACAGATAATTCCTGAATTTTCTTTTTCCTCTCTAGGATTCCACACCTATTGACTTCATCATGAGTCACTGGAACTGCTGTTTTACGCCATCAACCCCTTAAATTTTTCTCCTTTGGCTGTTGAGTTGCTGGTGTATTACAGTCCTAAAACAATTTCACATCGTTATGTAGCACAGACAATTTAGATCAAGTTATCAGAATTTATGCTCTTAATCTGATTTGTCTTGTGTTACTGATTTTTTTCACCTGTCTACAAACATTATTTAAGGTAGTAAAGTTGGCTTTTGTGCTACTTCAGAGAAATCCTTTGTTTTAAAAGACATCTGCCACTTTGTTACTTATTTTGCTCAGCTTTGACCCTCACTAGTGAACTACTACTAGTCAGATCTGAAACTTTTCAGACATGAAACCCTTTAAAAGTTTATAGGGTATTTCAAAAGAAATTCTGCAGTGATCTGGATTCTGAAAGATGCAATATCACCAGAGCAAATAGCTTTCAACCAAGACCAGGCCTCACTGTATTATTTAGCAACACATTTTATTCAGAAGAAATATACAGCCACATTTCTGTTATGTTCTTTGGTGTAAAGAGTAAGTTTAGGATACAAAGTGAACTTGTCAAAGACCTTCTGAAGAAGCTTGAAAGGCCAGATGAAACCCCTTACCAAAAAAACCCCAAACTTTGAGCCAGATTCATTTTATCATTCAGCCTCAATCCAAAAGCCTTCTTCTGGGAAAGCTACTTCCTATAATTGATTAAGATCTTCATGTCACAGAGGCTGAGAACCATAAGTAATTATGTGCCATTTACTGTATTGGAATATATTTGTGTCAATGATTGAATACATCAGATTGTTAATCTAAGCCACAATATGCAAATTTCCCCCACAAGGACAGCACTCCTAACCTACTAACAGAAGGCTCTGTCCAGTGTCTAGCATTTTGGATTTATGGTAGATGACCAGATGCAGCCACTTCACAGTTGCACAAGCCCTTCTTTAGCTGGACTTCTTCTGGAATACTGGATTTTGATTTATATTCCCCATTTCTTTCATATATCCCTTTTTACTTGTAAGATTCTGATTTAGTAATTTGTTGTAACTCGCCTAATTTAGTGGAAACACTGATAAAAGGGTTTGCTCATGTAGAGAGTATGGCTCCTTATTTTAATCCTTTCCAACACTGCCAGTAGTGAAAGTCTGTTTATTCAGGTTTTTTTTTGTCTTTTGTGTTTTAAGCTAGTTCATGCAAGAAGCACTGAGAACATGAAGCACCAAATCAAGGCCTTACAACAAAGGACACACTCATAGAATCATAGAATCATAGGTTTGGAAGGGACCTCTGGAGATCATCTAGTCCAACCCCCCTGCCAGAGCAGGGTCACCCAGAGCAGGTTGCACAGGAATGTGTCCAGGTGGGTTTTGAATGTCTCCAGAGTTGGAGAGTCCACCACCTCTCTGGGCAGCCTGTTCCAGTGCTCTGCCACCCTCAAAGGAAAGAAGTTCCTCCTCATGTTTAGGTGGAACCTCCTATGCTCAAGTTTGTGCCCACTACCTCTTGTCCTGTCCCCCGGCACCACTGAAAAGAGCCTGGCCCCATCCTCCTGAAGCCCACCCTTTAAGTATTTCTAAGTGTTGATGAGATCCCCCCTCAGCCGTCTTTTTTCCAAACTGAAGAGACCCAAATCCCTCAGCCTTTCTTTATAAG
>VXBH01002814.1:36883-59010 GCA_013400035.1 Rynchops niger
TATAAAATATTTAAATTGCTAGATGTAAATATATGTATAGAATATCTATCTATACTTAGAAAATACATAGGTATAATACAGATTTAGAAAAATATATCTGGGATTCATCATATTTATTCCAGAAAAAAAACCCTCAGTGCTAAGTGGGACATACCAAAACAACTTAATAGTGAAAAGTCAATGAAGAAAAATGCATCATACTTTGGATTTGATTAGAATGTTTAATTTCAATGGGAAGCTTGTTCCTAATATTTAAAAAAACATTAAATTTTTAGGGTTAAAAATGCATCATGTTTCCAAATACTAGACAGTATTTTGTATTTCTTTCCTAAAATTTGGCTTCACTGAGCATTCTGAAATTAACAGAATAATCTTTGTTTTCTGCTAGAGTTTTTGAAGGATATTCATTTGGTGATCATTATTACACATGGCTGAAAAAAAAATAATCTAAAATATCTGGTAAACCAGAGGAATCTTTCAGCAATGGAGTTCAGATACAGGCCAATCCGACCACCACTAAATGCCTTAAGGGCTGCAATACTCTGGTTCAGTACCACGAAACTGGTAGAACTTCTGAGCCTTATAAGCAACTGTTCTTTCAGCCTGGAATCTCAGCCTACTGCTCACTGCGTGTGACTCGCTGTGAACTTACAGAGATACTAAAAAGCTAGCAGATCACTACGGTAGGAGGTGCTTACTGATGAAGCTGAGGTTGCATAAACACCCAGTACTCAGGAAGCCAGGTGGCTTTTCATGGATGACCAACAAGCTGTTTTACAGGAAGCATCAGTCTCTGTTTCCAGTTCTGTTTGCTGGGCTCAAAAGCCATCAGATGGCCCTGAGAGCTGCAAGGGAGGACCAGACTCCAGCAGCCAGGATGAAGAAACAGCATGCTGGGGAAAGTGGTCATCACCACACAGAGGAAGGTAGTCATGGCCAGTCTGCTGGGAGGACCAGAGGCTTGGTTCACAGAGAGTATCCTGCCTGCACAGGGCTAAAATCCAAGTTCCACAGGATGCCAAGTCAGCTTCCTACCTGTTATGCCATCGCAGGCAGAGCCTTTTTTTCAATCTTTTTGAACATAAAATCAGTAACCAAGTAGTAACAAACTGTTCTCTGTCCCTTTTGATCCTGGAGGGTTCCCCTCTATCGCTTCTGAAGCCTGCCAGGCTGCTCCCTGCAGTCTCCCACCTCTGTACTGCAGTTACCTGCCAAGCTGCCTTACTACATGGGTAAGCTCAGCTGCTCACCAGACAGGAACAGTCTCTCCTGTGCACTTTTTGGGAAGACTCCAATTTACCTTATGACTCAACATCCATAAACATCACTTAAAGAAAAAAAAAAAAAAAAAAAAAAAAAAAAAAAGAAAAATTAAAGTACTGTTCATCTCAAAGAACAGAAAGGGAGAAAAAACCAAGATGGGCTTTACTGTATTTACTGCATGACTACCCATATACTATCCATGGAAAAGACTGAAAGTCGTGGTCAGAGGGATGAGGGTGTTAGGCACATATGCAATGCTTTCGTCAATGCCTGAACTTATACGGACCTGAGTTCTTAAATAGCTTTCACTCAAACTTAAGCCAACTACAGTCAGACTACCAACTTCCTGAGTCTTTCAAGACTTGAGGTCTTTCTGAAAGGGTTATTGCTATCAAGGTAGTCACAGGAATAAGGTAGCATCTCACTACATTTTACACACCACCTAAAATTATGCCCTACCAGCTGATGTCCTGTTGGAGATGCTCTGCCAGGATATTCTGCTCATTTCAACATACCATTTAAAAAAAACCCCACAACAAAACAACAGACCAGAAAAAAAAATCCTCTTGAGATCACAAATAAAAGGCATACCAAAAGCCTTAGAAGCACTTTTTATAAGTGGAGAAATAGTTATGCAATACTTTCAGAAGCTTCCCCAGTCCATGAAAGACCTCTATCATGGACTAGAACTTTAGCCTGAGCATAAATAGAACACATTTTTCCCAAAGAAAACTAGAATGTAAATTGTATGGATATAGAAGTATCCTGGATCAATTCCCATTCTCTTAGAGATAACTCCGGCACCTTCAGCAGCTGAGGTTCAGAAAGATGCAAGAGTTGCTTCTAAAAGGCTTTAATGTATTCAAATAATCCTGCTCTAAGAATTTATCATTGTCATGATAGGTGCTGTATATAAACTGACAAATACATAAATAAAAACATAAAGTATTTCACATTACTCCTCTGCAAGAGACTTAATTTGCCCTGGACATGCCAAGACTTGTTCTGTGTTTAATATACTGAGCTTCTCAGAAGTATCACAGTTAAATTATCTCTGCTGTATAATGCACTCAAAAGAAGGGAATTCCTATCATCTATAATCAGAACAAAATAAATAAGGGCACAGAAAATGAAAGAAATCCAGAAGAGAAAATATTTTGAGAAGAGAAAAATTTTGGAAAATGTAGTTCTCCATCTTAGATAATAAAAGATACCTGGAAATGGAGCATCATATTTTATTACAGATACAGTCAGCAAGGAAAGTAATTATATAAAGAAAAAACAAGACAGAAACATTTAATTGCTTGTAGTATATGCATGTTCTGTAAAGACCAGGGTTAGCAAAACAAAAGAGCAATACCTTCCTCAGAAAAATGCAAAAATGAAAAAGCAGTGGCACTGGTAATGTCACTGAGAGTCAAGTGCCCTAATTATCCCCATTTGTATAGTTTATACTTGAAGTTTGTGTGTAGCGTTAAGCCACAGCATTATGTCCATGCTTCAAATTCTGTATATCCAGCCAGCCTTTCCAGGCTCAAGTTACTTCAACAGAAAATACTTTTCTACTAGAATGCATGCATACAGTTTGAATGGGGAACAAATTATGGACTTTAAGCTGCCAAATTCCAAAAATCAAAGAAGATTTTTGGAATTACCATGCATGTACCACCTTAGTCACTTACCTTAAAAAAAAAAAAGACACCACAAACCAAACACCCTTACTGAATAAGAAAATACTTAAACAATAATAAATATTTTTCACAGCAATACTGCACCTGCAATCCTTCCTCTCACCAAATAAAACAAGAAGTAAAAGTGTGGGGGAAAAAAAGCTTTAGAAAATGGCTTGAAGGATAAATACCTTCCATACAAAGAGACACCAGGGCTTTTCATTTTGTAAGAAGATACCGAGAAGGGCAATGATAAAATCCCATAAAATCATGAAGAACTGGAGGGTATTAAAATGATTAGCTAGGAGACCAAACACCCAGAAAGATTCTATCTCACACACATGCTTTATGTTATGAAACTAGCTAATACAGACGGGTTTTTGCAATATACTCAACCCTAGTTCATTGTATTTGCTTGGAAATGTGTTTGATTTCATGTTTGTATAACCTGCATAGCTGTTTTAGTTTCACTGAAGAGAACAACTTGGCTTTCCGCAAAACTGGATTATAATGCTAACAGCAGCACTGTATGAAAAAGAAAACTCTGCTTCATCCTTTGGGGTTTGTTACCCAGAAGTGAGATACAGATATGATAGTTTGTGGAAATCTTTTTTGATACAATTTTTGCCAGCATAAGAAGAATTCTGTGAATCCAGAGATGTTTACTTTTATATTCTGTTATCTTCAAAATGCATTATATACACTTTTACCAAACAGCTAAACAGATACAAGAAAAATATATACAAAACAAAGACTACTAAGACAAATTAAAGAAAGGTATACAGATTTATTTTTAAATAAAAGTATAAATAATATTTAAATGCATAGCAAACAAGCACAATTCTTGAAACAACGTAAGGCATCCTAATCAAAATTAGAAGTGTAATATTGCAGTTCATGCAAAACATCCCTGACAATAGCAATAGGGGCTATTGGGCAATTCTTGAAATAAGCATTCTCTGGCAAATTATTAAATTGCCAAGGAAGGGTTTGCAACTATTTTAAGACAACTATTTGACATTAAGACGTACTAGATTTATGGATTAATAAAATAAAAAGTTCTTGTTTTTTTCTTCAGTTTGAATAGCCTATTAAATACATTTGTAAAACTCTACGTCCATTTTATCAAACTAAACACACCTCAAATTGAATAAAAGTCATAGGCAATAGATAAAACTAAATAATTTCTCAAGACACATAACTCCAAGGAATGATTTGTTTGATCTTAGATGACAAATGAAAAGCAACCATTATATCAATATAAAGCCTCTTTGTGTGAGGTGGTACAAATTAAGTATTTTCATTGACAAGTATTGGAAGTAAACAATTATTTAAAGCAAGACAAAGAGTGAGATTACCAGAATTCCTAACAAAAAATACTACATTTTTTCCCAAATGGATTAAAAGGTGAGAATATTTCTTTTATTATAACCATATAGAACAACTCCTATTTCAAACCTGTATAGAACAACTCCTATTTCAAACCAAGAACTTCAAACCTGATCAGCTGGCCTGCAAGTCTGCCACCCATCATATCATGGATATTCTTCTAACCAAATAAGGATTGTTATAAGTGAAGCACTGTGTGACAGGTAGTCTGAATTGATTTGGGATGGGGATGTCAAGAGTATTTACAATGTTTGCAGCTTGAATATTACAAAAATATAGGGAGAAACATGATATTTAGTGTTTACAGACTCAGAGGAGGCTATCTTAGGCCTTCTATTATTCATTGCATATATTTCCTTGTGGATCAAAACATTTCTTTTCAATAGCCTCAAAGCACAATCCACGAGTAAACCAGAAGTCTCATGGATGTGATGAACTTTTTTTAGTAGCTCGTCTATCACTTAGTTTTGTCCAAGTTACAATTGAGTCAACCACTTTTCATCTAAGTTCTGCTTTCTGTATGTATGAGAAAATTCTTGCAGTGGTATTAGTTCTTATGATAAGTATTTTCATAGAACATATGAAGTAAATGAGAGACGAGAGGTACTAATATATATTAAATGCTGGTGGCAGTGTAAAGAGGAAGTGTTTTCACCAAGTATTCTTCTCAGGTATTTTCTGTGGCCTCTTGCAGCGTAGAGGCTGAAAGAGGACTAGAGTCACTGTTAAAGGAATTAACAGAAAAAAACCTGCCTTCCAGAGGTCTGAAACTCAAGGCATATTTGCTAACATCTATTCATAAAGGCAAAAAAGCTTCAATGGAATTTCACAACATTCAGCACATGCAAACATGTGTTACTGATTTACCCTGACAAGTGACAGAATATGGCCTCGGATCAAGCTTGCAGGACAGCTCCAGTAATCTGCAATGGTCTTCTCTGAACCCATTGCAAAATCAAGCGTGACAGGAAACAGCTGAGAAAGAAGCTTAAAAAGCCATTACCTTATCTGGTTTGACTGTGTAAAAATGGGTCGAAGTTCAATTCAGATAATTCTGCTATTTTTGTTGTTACAAATGCTTTCTGCTATTACAGTAAGCAATTCGAGAATGAGAAACACCAACAAGATGAATAGGAGGAAAAAATGGTGGATGGGAAAAAATGGCTTCAGTTACTCACCTAGATCTGGGTTTTTCAAATTTAAAATATGATTTAGTGGACTGTGCAACCAAGTACAATGCTACAAGCCAATGTCATGCATATCAAAATACACATAAGTTAATGTTAGTACATTGACAAGTGTGAATTTCAGACCTCGCTTTCAACGCCGTCTCCAGTTGCAAATGACATTTAAATTCTAGAAGCCCAATTTCCACAGATTAATTTATTCCGAAAGTCTCTGTGTATTGATTTTTTTCAGATACTTGTAGGGAAAAAACTGTGGAAGGTATTTTGGAAATAAAAGCAGTTGCCTATACGCAATCAAATAATTTCACTGACGACTGCTAGAAATCATGTTTTGAACCAGGGACTTAAAGTTTGCCAGACTAAAATATTAGGTAACAGTTTTGAAAGTATATGAAACAGGAAATGTTAAGATGATGAAAAACAACAAGGTGAGCATTAAGTTGAAGAAGAGCTGAACAATTTAAAAATTCGAACTCCTAACTTAGGTTACAAGAGTCATGGTTAGTGAGTCTCTAGGAAACAGAGGTTAATACTTTTAGTCAAGAGTAGAGTATGAGTAGTGCATACGTATGGCCTCGGGAAACATAGTAGTATTGATTAGTCAACCATTCCACATAAGTTTTAGATTAGGCAGACTCTGAGCCTATTATTTTTACAGAAGTGCTAAATCATTCACTCCTTTCTATAACCTAGCTTTTAGCATTTGACTGTATTGAATTACGTAACTAGAGACTACGTCATAAGCAAAATTCACCAAGTGACCAGAGGTTGATTAATTCTGGAGCTGCTTTGATTAATCCAAAGCCCCAAGTGTCTTAGAATATTTTGCATTTAGACAGCTATGTTATATAACTTGTAAAACTGGGAACCAACGCACATTGAAAGTCATTAGTACTCAAGTACTGTAGACAAGTCAGAACCTCTAAAATTTACCTTAGGAAAATACTGTGGAATAAAACTTCTTTTTACTACTCTAAGCTAATATTGATCCATTATTCATCTGAGAGCTGCATAATCATGCTAGTTATGCAACATAATTTCATTTATGTGACTTTAATATTACATTTAAGTTCTCGTTTCATACGTCACATACTCAATGAAATTTGTGGAGAAAGTCTGGTCTAGCTCGAAGCATGGATATTCTGCATCATGACAAAGGAAGTCCCTCTGACATGTGGGACATGAAGGATCTCAAACACTAATCAAATTATCTTTTACCAAAAAAGTATCCAAGCTACTAGAAAAATGGTATGTTTTCAATTTATAAATAACTGACAGCCATCATTTAAAATTATTGCTTTTTTAAAGCATTTTGTGTCAGAATGAAAATTATACACTTCATTCTGCATGGAATAAATTTTGTTTTGGAAAGTTTATTTTAAACTATTATGTTCAAGATTGGTGAACAAAAATTTCATGTGTGCCAAATTAAGTTGACTTCACAGGTCTCCTCTGTCCTTTCAGGCAAGTGTTCACCAGGGCTCAAGCTGAATCCATAAAGCTGATCCAACTGCTTTAGCGTCTGATAATCCTATCACATGGTAATGGACTTGCCCTTTTTCAGAAAAAAGTTCCCCCAACTCACAACCTCCTTCCTTACAGATGGTACGGCAGAGAGCCTGAACTTCACAGCACAAATACCTGCAAGCAAGTGCTTCCTTGACCACAGGCCCAGTCTCCCTTCTGAAAATCTTTCATCCTGAAATCATAGAATCATAAAATCTGTTGGGTTGGAAGGGACCTTTAAAGGCCATCTTGTCCAAACCCCCTGCAGTAAGCAGGGACATCTTCAACTAGATCAGTTTGCTCAGAGCTTGATCAAACCTGGCCTTGAATGTCTCCAGGGATAGGGCCTCTACCACCTCTCTGGGCAACCTGTTCCACTGTTTCACCACCCTCATTGTAAAGAACTTCTTCCTAATGTCTAATCTTGTAGCCCTGCTTCAGGCACTGGAAGGCCACTATAAGGTCTCCCTGGAGCCTCCTCTTCTTCAGGCTGAACAACCCTGACTCTTTCAGCCCGTCTTCATAGCAGAGGTTCTCCAGCCCTCAGATCATCTTCATGGCCCTCCTCTGGACTCGCTCCAACAGGTCCATGTCCTTCTTGTGCTGAGGGCTCCAGACCTGGAAGCAGTACTCCAGGTGGGGTCTCATAAGAGCAGAGTAGAGGGGCAGAATCACCTCTCTGGATCTGCTCGCTGCGCTTCTTTTGATACAGCTCAGGATGTGATTGGCCTCCTGGGCTGAGAGCACACATTGTTGGTTCATGTCCAACTTTTCATCCACGAGTACCCACAAGTCCTTTTCTGCAGGGCTGCTCTCTATCACATCATCCCTCAGCCTGTATGGATAACGAGGATTGTCCCGACCCAAGTGTAGGACCTTGCACTTGGCCTTGTTGAATTTCATAAGGTTTGCTTGGGCCCAGCTCTCCAGCTCATCCAGGTCTCTCTGGATGACATCTCTTCCCTCTGGCACATCAACTGTACCACTCAGCTTAGTGTCACCAGCAAACTTGCTGAGCGTGCACTTGGTTCCACTGTCTATGTCTTTGATAAAGATGTTGAATCCACATAGATTACAGTCTGCTGACTGCTTCTAGTCTACAGCTGGTCTCAGAGATGCACTAGAGAGACATCCTCAGTTAACTAGGAATGTACCCATCAAGAAAGATGTTTTATTGAATTCTCAATATACAAAAACCCAGTAATTTTTAATAAAACTGGAATGGATGAAGATTCTGGGATCTTTCTCTAGAGCTGCCAATCTGGATTGCAGTGGTTTGGCATTTTTAAGACCATTCTGTAATTTTCACAGAAAAGGAAACAAAAAAAACCTCCATACCATGGTGACATATGTCAACTTCAGTGAATACAGACAGACTGACACAAATCTTCAAACCTTACACATTTCTTTCTGCCTGTCGCTGCCGTCCTCTGGAGCACGCTCACTGATATTTTCAGTATCAGCTCTAGCAAATCCTTCCTTTGCATTTCAGCCACATTTGCTTCCTCATCACATCCAGCATATGTCTCATGCCCCAGGTTTTTAGAGTCACAGCCCAGACTGACCTGCTGCCTGCAAAGGCAGCAAGTGTCAAAAGCTTGGACCTTATCAGCAAGTTTGAGATGTTGTCAGATACAGGAGGATATCCAGCACTTCACAGAAAAGGAATTACAGCTGGTAAAAGTTGCTGCTGAAGGAAACACAGCTTCTACTGTTCTTCCTGCTCCCCATTTTTGTGTTCTATATCAGCCATGACAAGTAGCAGAAATCATCTTGTTGTACAGTGTATAGGTCCTGAAACACTACATTTTCCAGCAGTATTTCTCACCATTGTAAAAGCCATATGGAGTTGGTTATTAATCTATATGATGTACAGCCATGTTTAAAAATGCAATTCACTTTTTTTGAGAAGAGAATCCTCTCTGACTGCAAAGGACAGTCAAATTGGTTACGTGCAAATAGCTATGGGACCAGCTGCTGTGTTTAAGAAGAACTGAAGAGCATTAAGTTTTTAAAGTGATTAAATGTGACACACCAGACACTTCCTATTATGGTAGATGCTTGATATAATCCAGAGGGAATTTGCAAGACATTCTTGCCCAATTTGGCTGTCTGTTCTCACCCTCCTGTTCCTTAAGCCTACTTGTTGGTTGCTGCTCCATCTTTATCAGCTTTACAGGACAGGACTATTACTGGGTTAGGAGTACCGACAGAGAGGGTCCCAGTGAGATTCAGTACTCCTAGTCCTTTTAGGACACAAGTTACCAATCCCTAAAGCACTTCTATTCAAAAGTCGAAGAACACAATAAAGGTATAACAGTGTTATAATGTCTGCTGCTTCTATTGATTACAGTAGATCCCCACACAAGGTCTATTCAATAAAGTTAAGCTTATTTTTACTACAGCTCAGTCATGCTCTTAAGCTCACTCTTTGATCCCTCTTTTGGAATTCATTGCTGTTTCTCACAGACTGAGAAGCTTGACTGTGTCTCCATCCACTCCGTTCTGGGATTTGCACAGGAATTCACCTGTTTTTATTCTTCTCAGCTGATTCATGAAGTGCATGACTTGATTTAACAATTTCTGTCCTGTTAAAACTTTGGCAGGAAACCACCTTACCTAATAATTGTAGAATACGTCTTATTTTGGGTGGTAGTTGGAGTATTAACCACTACTATTTACATTAGAAAATTGTCTTCCGGGTAATTTAAAAGATAGACTATTAAACAAAAAACCCCAACAAACACCAAACTACCACAGATGAACTTACATGCAAGCCAACCCAATGCATTCGGGTTATGTCAGACTTGCTACCCAGCCAAATTAATTTGTTCAAGAGCAATACCCACAATTAAAAGGTCTTAGATCTTCCTGCACTAACGTAAGCTTTCCTAACACAAAAAAAAAAACCTGCTAGAGTAACTGGAAACTATGCAGCTGACACACTTAACCAACAGCTAGGTTGGGAGAGAACATGATGCTGCTTCAGTTTGGGCAGAAGCAGAGTTTCAGCTTCATTTTGGTAGTATTTATACTACTATGGGTAAGATATTAGAGGAAATTTCAGGGTTACATGTTCTAGAAAACAAATAACAATGTCTTCTAATAGAGACCCTCAAAGTTCTCATTATGTGCTGAGACTGAGCAACACAAATTACAGGACATTTATGTAAATTCAGTTTAAAGGACATAATGAGTTCTACTAATAAATATTACACTTCTACCCTGGAGCTGATTATCCTGGAGCACACAGAACAATCAAAGAGGTAGGGACTGAGTTAAAACGAGCTCAAAGGTATTTACCTTGTTGCAGCAGATAGCTGAAGTTTGAGGCATTGCCATAAATTGAGAAGATGTTTCCTTATGCTGATCTAAGGAACTTGAAATTAAAATAGGCTTTACTGTAGAGTAGATATTTACTCTGAAGGTTTTCTTAAGTTCTGTCTCTCTCAATAGACCAGTTGCTCTTTATAAATGAACTAAGAACCAACTTACCTATGTTAACATGCAGCCATTTTCAATGTCCACAAGAACACTTAAATTCTCCCAAGACAGATGCAACTCATATTAAGACACAATTCTGCTCACAACTGGTCTCTGAACTGCTGTATTCACTAATGGGAGCCAACAGCTTCAAGAGACTTACAGAACCTGCTACTGAGGGGAAGCTGTCATTGAATTGGGTCTGCAGAGCTGCAAGGACATATCTTGACTACCAGAAATTAGGAAAAAAAAATTTCAAGTAATGGCTAAATATTAAAAACACTAAACCAATAGCACTTACAACATCTTCAGACCAATTTTTCAATAAATTTTATTTCCTGATACTTTCACTCTTCTGAACCAGCAACTGGATTTATTTCCCCCACCCCATCCCAAATCTCCCATTTAACAATTCTTATCATACCTAATGAAACAAAGGCTTTATCCCTTTAAAAAACCAAACCACTTTGCATCTGTCTTAGATGGACTCAGGCAGCTCCTGCTTCCCTAAAGCTTTTTTCCAGCCCCAAGATAAAGTTCACCCTCTCACAAGCATTCATTCTTCTTGAGTGCAAGGATAAGCAGCTGCAGAAGGTGGTTCATTGCATTTCTGTCTTTGGCTTTCCCATATATGTTTATGCATTGTGTAGTGTAGGCATTAACAGTCTCAATACTTTCCAGAAACATCAGATTCACCCAAGATCTCCTACAAAGATCCTCTGTGAATCTGCGTCTGACAAGGACCTCCAGATGAGCACAAATACAAGTGCTCATGAACAAGTACATAAAACCCTTAAATTCTGCTCAAATTTCTAAGCAGAGGAAAAAGTATCCAGGGAATCCTCATTCACCAGGGAGGCTGTGTGTTACTCTGAATAGATTCAGTAAACTTTTTTTACAGAGTTTTGGTTTTATGTTTTTTTTTTTGTNAACTACCAGAATGTTATTTTGCCTTTCAAAGACTGCTTAGCACAGGAAAAATATTTTGCATCTGCTCATATGCAATAATATGCAGTAGCTAGGCAGACATCCTCCATTCAATATTTAACGTATTTTATACAGTAATCTACAACAGCCAGCATTTATTTTAAATAATGTTTCAAATATGCTATTAAACTAACGTATTTAATGGCTGAATGGAACATATTACAGGTAAAGTAACAATGGTTTAAATTTAACTTAAACATGGAAAGCTTGAACTGTAAATGTATTTATTGTACTTCAACATACTGGCTAGGAATGATCTTTTTTCTTCAAAAAAGATTAGTTCTCCTTATACAAAATACAAATCATAAGTGACAGATATTAGGTAAATCTAATAGACTACATTGGGCTAAATGTAATTAATCCTAGTTTACATTGCTTGAAATCTGCATTAACTACACTGAGTGAAGTGATTACAAATATCACTAATACATTGGAGATTCACTTTCAGATTAGTATGGTTTGGAACTTAAATGCTTGTTGCAGCAGAAGGCAACAAAGTACTAGGGTTGGCTCTAGTGTAGTTTTCATGTTTGTGCAGATCTTAAAGATGTGGCCTCATTTGTAGCCAGCTCGCGCATTACTCTGAGGTCACTTTTTCATCCCATACTGCGCTAACATATTTAATTCCTCAGAATACTTTGCTCTTGGAAAAAAGTCAGCACGAAATGAACAGAATATAAAAATCTTCAGTCTGTAATTTTGCTCTGATTTTCATCTATACTTTCTTAAAACTGGAAATGTAAGCTTTAGGCAACTGCTGCATCCTTTTGAATTTTCTCTTGTTAAGCTCTGTTTGCCCCAAATGACAGCCTTCTTGGATCTTATGAGGCCCAGTTTTGTAGGCTATGCGCAGATTTCATCTTCTGATTTTCTGACAAGTCTACTCCATGAAAGGAGGCTGTAATCATAGCTGATCATTACTTTCATAATTGTAGCTGCAGAAGTTAAAAGACTATAGAGCTTTTAGAAAAACGTGGCACCTCATATTTCATATTTAAGATTTGCAGTAGAGTACCAATTTAAATCCTAATTTAAATGTAAATAATTCCATTGGGAGGCTTCAAACATAGGAAAGTTTGGGTCTATATTGTTAATAGAAATAGTCTATGTCAACTATTTCTTTCTTGAAATCTGTGGTAAAGATAATATGCCAAAAATAAGTAATAAAACAAATTATAAAACTTTAGATTGCAGCAAGTATAAATGCAATTCTTCATTCCATCCCAGCAAAACCTAAAAAAAAGATAACTATCTAACTAAAATCAAATTAGAATCCTAGAGTTGGATGTATATTCAAATGACTTTATGCCTTAATGCTTTGTACTGTCATCATTATGCTTTGTAGTCTGCACGGAGCAATGACTATATTTTTTTTGAATGCTGATTTCTATGCTGATTATATATATGGTTATATACATTGATCTCACTGAGGTCATCCATCTTCCTTTCAAGTGTTGAATATTTTTGCTCTTCAGGTACAGCATTTACTTCACGCTTTCCATGCAGGTGACTTCTCCATATGTTCAGATATTAAATTGCATACACCGATGTACTCCACACATCTTTATATTATTAGTGTCTTTTCATTACAACTAGTATCAGCTGCCATGAGTTTCACAAAAACAATTCACCAGAGTACACTAAAAATAACATCCTCAGCAGCCAGGAATCTGGAATTAAGTTGCCTTTATTTCTCTCAATTCCTTTAAACAGCAATCAGAACAGTCATTTTCATTTCACTTTGGCCTCAATTTTACACCTAAATCCCCTTTGCTCAGGAACATGCCATCAGCTTACAGTACACTCTGAGGAGGTTCCCTATCATATGCTCACTTACATAACACATGATTGCTATGAATAAAATAAATCCAATATCAACCTCTAATGAATGAAATAAATTCAGTATTGACCTCTTATGAAAGCCAAAATTTAAGAAATACCTCTTGTCTATTTTTAGGTGCGGTTATATAACTCTAAATAGTTTTAATTCCATGAGACAAAGGAATCTCTACGTGGTCTTGCGGATAACCCTTTCAACAAAAATTCCATCAAACTTTTTCACTTAAAAAGTAATTGTGCACCTTTCCCCATTTATCAGTTCTCTGTTTCTTTCTGAAATTCTCTATGGGTATGTGCAAAATGATATAGAACCCTTCAGGATTCTAGCTTGTTGTAAATTATACAGGCTTCTGCAACTATTTTAAAGCTAGTTACAAAGATGTCAGAGCCAATGTCTTTCATGGTAATGCCAGATGAGCTAAAAGGGGACAATGGTCACAAGCTGTTGCTTGTAAGGCTGAGGTGGGACATCAGAAAAACAAGTTCTTCACTAACCTAGAAATTAAAAAAGTTTATTCAGATATTGCTGTAATTTCTACCCCTTGGAGATTTTCAGATCTCACCCGGGCGAGGCTTTGAGCAACCTGATCCAAATTTGTAGCTAGCCCTGCTCGGAGAAGTAAGGTCCAATGACATTTTAGAATAATTTTTCTATATTTTATGGACTGATACATAAAAATAAATGCCGCATCTTCAGTTTTAAATAGCAGTTGTCAAACAGTCACATCCAGATTTGCAATTCAAATATGAAGAGTATGAAAAGCAAGTAGCTTTGCAGCCAGGAGGGCAAACAATCTGTTGGGAGTTGTATGGGCAGGTACAGGGGGCTGTTTTTTATAGACATTATCTGTCTTGGTTACATAGCACAACTTCAATTTTTCCTCTTCATGAAATCCTAATCAACAGAAGTTGCATTGGCTAGATAAGTTGGGAAATAAGAGAAATCTCTCTGATGATTATACATTGGACCATGAACAGCGCTTATCTGCATACTAGCAAAAGAATGGTTTCTCTTGCATTCCAAAAGATGTGAATGGACTTCTCTGAAACTACTTTAAAAAGCCTCTTGTCATAGTGTGAGAGGAAGAGATATGCAAAAGCTCTGCCAACTTTTACTACTCAGTTTGATGCTGTTGCTCATTGAAAACAGCATCAAAAAGAAGCTGCAGTCAAAAATGTGTTTTGCCAGAAGCTATGGAACAGTCAGTTACTTTAAACCGGTGAATCCAGAAACAAATTTAGTAAGATTATTACTTCCTTCTCTTGCCTGTAGTGTTGTGGATGCTCCTTTAGTAACACACCTTGTGGTGCTCATCCAGGAGTACCTTTCAAACACAACTCATATGCTAAAAAAGAGAAAAGGAGATTTTTCTTATGATTTTTTTCCATGGCATTTAAGTCATCTGAGTAGCTTATAAACTCCTGTACTACAGCAAGAATTGTCTACACCCACATGTGCACTTTGGCAATAAAGGAAGGTTTTACGTCCCGTCCCCCCCCCGCCCCTTCCTGTTATCCAAAGCTGAGTGCTGCATACATCACATGAATAAAACATTCCCTCCCTCATTTCTTATGTGCTGCTTAGAAGTTATCTAATAGAAGAATCCAATAAGTTGGTTTTATTTATACAGCATTTCCATAGAAGCTGATTTAAGGAACTTACTGTTACTGTGGAGCAGTTCCTTATCTACTGTTCCTCTCTTTAAAAGCATTTTCTATTTAAAAAATCATGCTGAGAACATTAAACTCTATTAAGAATTTTAATTTTGCTTTCCATGGATTTATGAGCTTACAGTTTAGAAAGAGTACGTATTTTATACTGGTCAGAAACTTGATGCAGTCATAAATACAATTTCAAAGCACTCCAGCATTTTGGAAAAAGGAAAAACAACAACAGAGGCTGTGCTACCCAGCTGTGGGACTCCATTGCAAGTCATTCTGGAGATTGTATCAACTAAGCATAGCATTATGTCATAACTAGTTATTATGATTTTAACTTAAGTGTTTTTTATTCCCATGCCAACAGGTTTATGTTATAATTTATCTTCTTAGTAGAGATGAACCATTACAGTTCCACATGAGAGCAATAGCTGTCAAACTGTACAGCTTCCAACTGTGTCGTTTGTCTCACATTACAACAAGGTCTGTAAATCTGTTTGAAAAAGCCTTCAGAAATAGCTGGATTTGGAAGGAAGCTTGAATGTGGATTCCGAGTAACCACCATGCAAAACAGACTCATTTACCACTCATTACCACCTCGATACAAAAATCCAGATGGGTAACATTGTGAACAAACAAAGAGAGTTGCAGATTCTACTCAGTTTGCTCATTATGTTGGGAAAGTATGTGAATGCCAGCTTACCTCACTACCAAACATCTGCAGGTTTAGAGTGAGCATCCCCTTAACAAAAAAAGAGGAAAAAAAAAAATTTCCAGCCATATGAGTTTCATCTAACTCTGAATACTTATTCCTATGTTCAAAAACAGTCTTTATCCATTGGAAAGTACATTTAGCTATAAATTTTAAGTAGGGGCTTCAACCCTCCTCGTCTTTGTTGCCTACACAGTAGCGATGTAATGTAAGAAAGCTACCTAGACACCCCCTCTGCAAACATTGGGAAATGTACCTCCAGAGGGCAATTCCACCTGTTTTGGAATGTGAACCATAACAGACCACTAAAAGAACCTAGACAATTAACACAGAACCCCCCTTCACAAGGCTAAAGATAAATGTAGATAAATTCTGTGCAATGAAAAAGAAAATGAGGAAGATTTGAGATGACACTAAAGATCAGAGTTCTGCTTTGCAGGTCCTCTTTTAAGAAAACAAGCTGTAGCAGAAGTTTCACAGGCACATTGATTTGTTAAACTATACAGATAGCTGGCAAGTATAATGCCATGAATAATCATGAACACAATCATTTGCAAGTACAACATGATACCCATGGAAAGAATTAGTTTTTCAAGGTTAGACCTCTTAAGATGTGCTTGTACAACCTGTTGTAAGTAGAGATGAACCGACCTCAAATCGGTCACAGCAGGGCAGTTAATGCGGTACCAAGCTAGAGAAAATAACTCTGCAGAAGGCATAAGTTGAAAGGTAAAATGAGCAAAATAGAAGTTAAATTAAGGGCTTCTGAACCACAGCCTTACTGACCTACACCCCAACTATAGTAAAGTCTAAAGGTATGAAAAAAAGCTGAAAATCCAGAGCAGAAGAGTTGTTTCAAGACAGGGCAACATGAGAAGAGAGTGCTACCAAACACAGCAACTCCAATTAACACTATATTTTAATTATTGTCTTTAAGGACCAATTTCCCAAAAGAAACAGCATTGAAATTCTGTGAGATTGCCACAGAAGTTCTCCCACCTGAAGCCTGGAGCACAGTAAATTATCTACTTCCTAGTCCAAAACAGTCCACCTTTGAGAAGTAAAAATTAATAGTCATACCTAATATGTAGCCATGTTTGTACTGACTCCTACATTTCACTGGAATAAAATAAAACAATCAATTTATTTCTGTACCTCCAACTGTCTTTCAGCCCAAGTCAAAAAAGGAAAAGAGCTTGAATGCTTCACCGCGCATTCTTCTGTTCCCAAAATAAAGGTCACAAACAGAGTCTGAGTGTTCCCACAACATATGTAGTGTCTGAGCATGCTTTTACTTGCACCTGAGCAGCAGAAGACACAAAGTTGAAGAGGCTGTCAAGTTTTGCTGCTTGTGCGCAGGGTCAGTGGTACTCACACCCATGTAACCATGGGTAACACTGCTGCAAGAAGCAGCTGTGAGAAGTGTGAGACTTCCCACCCTACACACCTCTTTGGTCAGGAGCTGCATTTGAGATAAAGCATGTGCCCTTCGCCCTTGCTTGGGCTGTCCTGTGGTGTGCATTGGCCTGGACAGAGCCTGATGTGCACATTTGAGTTGGTGACCCAACATTGGACCTTCCCCATCACCAAGAACTTGCCTAGCGATCTGAACTCCAGCTGAACCCAGCTGCTACCAGACCTGTCCTGCTCACTGCGTTTGGCTCGGAGAGGCTCTGCCAGCTGCATTGCTGGGTTTGGTTCCCTGTCCCTTCAGGAGCAAGCAGCCCTTGGTGCTCCCTGGCCGTGGCTTTGGGAGTGATGGGGACTCTGCTTGTCCTCTCAAGAAAATGACAGAGAGGAAGTTGATTTAAGGAGATGACTGTGCATGGGGTACATTAGCGTTTCACTTCAGATCAGATATGATGGTGAAGCAATCTGCCAGTCATCCATGCTACTGTCTGCATTATGGAGCAGCCTCTGAGGGCAGAAACTGAATTCCCCTCAGGAGATGAGATCTCAGTGCTACAAAATGTGCAGTCTATGGGACCAGTCCGGAGTGTGCTCAATACATTGCCCACTATGCGATGCGCCTTTTAAGATGGCAGGGGATACGTGCCAAGAAAGCACGAATAATATAGAAGATTTTACATAAACACGTAACTGTTTAATATCCCAGCAATGGATATGTCATCTTCATCTATAGAGTTAGTTTGGTAGAAGCTAAATGTTGCAAGCATATTTCTGACATTTTTATTTATAGGTAAAACTACGCAAATAACAGTTGTTACACTGTTTAAACTTTATAAACTTTAAGATTCCAGAAGGAAACTTTGGAAGAAATCTCATGCACAAGTCTTCCCAGGTTTCCTGCCATGTTAGAAAATGTAATATTCAACCTCAAGTAAATGACCACAAGTTGTCAGGAGCTTAGCAGTACTCATTGGCATATTTAAATTGAGCTGAATGGCACCACTGACATTCTCAACGGCCACTCTTACAAATCATCCTTTTCAGTGGTGCTAATTCTTAAACTTATTGGCAGCCTCAAAATACGGGAGACATTACATGACAAGTAACATTTAGTAAAAGGCAAAAGTCTTAACCCAACTTCAGCATATAAAATACAAAGAAAAGAATGAATTTCAGCTGCAAGGACTTAACTCCATCATTGTCTAGAGGTGATCATCCTAGATTTTTTGAATGACACCTTGGCTGGCTGTTGGACCTGGATGAGGAGTCTGTGGGAGCTGGATGAGCATCTGCTTTTGCTTTTCTAGAAAGATGCAAAGAGAATTCTAGGTCTGTCAAACTATGTTTCCCATTTGCATTTATCATTTTAGCAATACGTAGTTATCATGCACATGCAATATTTAAAGGACTTTTCCTTTTGGAGCCTTTCCAATCTGTTCATTAAATTTTGTTTCAAGTCTTTTTAAGTGAGGTTTTGAGTACGTAATTACTTTTCTAACAAAGCAGGAGAGATGTTTTGCTACCAATCACACAAGAATCTCAAGGAAGTACACAAAATAATAATCTAGTCCATTTAGTTATTAATGAGAAACACATGCAACAGGCAAACAGACACAAAAGAAGTAAATTAGTCCAGAAGTTCACAGTTTTTTTGTTTCGTTTGGTTGTTTGCTATTTTTGGTTGTTTCTTTTTTTTAAGCATTGGAAAATAATATTGGAGATATTAATACATTTTTGGCATTTGGTACAATTTTCTGAATACACTGAAAAATTAAGATTCTCTTACAAGTCAGTTAAGAAGTAAAAGACTAATTCAGCTGCTATGAAATAAAATGCAGAGGTTTACTATTAAGAAATTGAATTGTGCTCTCAAGAATTAGTATAGAAACATAATGATATTACTTTGGAAATTGTCTAGCAGCTGCTTTCAATATCCTTGGTTTTGCCAGAATTTTTTATGATACTGCAGACAGCTGCTCTTCTAGTACACAGTATGCCTGTCATCTGTCTATCAAATGATTTCATTTCAGCATAAACAAGGAACACTTTGGTCTCAAAACTAGGACATAGTCAGCAGTCAATAGGAGAGGATTCACAGAACCTATTCCCTATAAAGAAGAAGGATTCATTATTTCTGGCTCATCTGCTTGTAAATTTCTTCCTTGCAGTAACTGTGTTTTGTGTTTGCAATTGGAATGACCTATTCCCCATTGCAATTTGCAGATGCAGATTGTTTAGACTATGTGTTGTGTGCAAGGTGGGTCTTTTGGCTGAGGTGTGAGGGGATCAGCTCTCTTTAATTGAGACTGACAGGCTGTTACTTGCCAAGGTCTCATCAAGGCAGTGCCAATTAAGGAAAGGGGTTATTAAGTGCTCTGTACTGTTGGAGTGCCCTGACCTTCATTGCCCCACTGATATCCAAGCTACAGTGATTCGATCTAATTTTCCTTGACAGTGCTCTTTTACAGGGCTGAGTTCTAACAGTATTCCTGTTACTGCACGGTAAGATGGTCAGTCTACTGACCAAGTGTATCACTGCCAGTGAGACTTTCTAAGAAGTAGTGTGAGCCATGGCAATGATTGGGAAGCTAGGGTATGACACAGTGATAGGTTTACGAGCTGGCTGCTACCAGTCAGAAAACAAATTTTAGAATGATAAAAGGCTTATGAAAAAGTAATTTTATGAAAAAGTTCATAAGGATGTCAGCTCAGTGTGCAGCAGCAGGTAAAAGCAAACAAAACATTAGCAATAATTAGGGAAGGAATATGAAATAGAACAGAGACAATCATTATAGTACTACATGAATCTGTATAGCACCTGCAAACAGTGGCTGTGGTTTGGTTCCACTTTTTTCCAGTAAAAGTGGGAAAAAGAAGAAAGAGAGGAAAAAAGGATGATCAAAGACAAGAAATATCTTTCCTGAAAGCAATGACTAAGCAAAATAGGTCTCCATGGCCTAAACTGGGAAGGGGAAGGAAATTTGCCCATCTATAAAATCATGATGGGCAAAAGATGAGATGAATTCAGCTTGAGTTGGTGGGGGTACTGCATGGACAGTCACCTCGTCTGGCAACCATCATTTCAGTGCTTGACTTCAGAAAGATTCTGAAGAAGAATCCCAATGAGTGGTCACGTAAATGTAGAAAACCAACACTCCAGAAAAAGAAAGAAAACACAATACAAAACATGGTTAGTACTGGCTGCCTAAAATGATTTTGGGCTCAATCTTTAAGACATGGTATAAATGATTTACACCTTCTGTCTTCTGTCATCATTGCAGATGACACTAAACTGGGCGGGCGTGTTGGTCTGCTTGAGAGTAGGTTGGCTCTGCAGAGGGATCTGGACAGGCTGGACCGATGGGCTGAGACCAATGGTATGAGGTTCAACAAGGCCAAGTGCCAGGTCCTGCACTTGGGTCACAACAACCCCATGCAGTGCTACAGGATTGGGGCGGAGTGGCTCGAAAGCTGCCCGGCAGAAAAGGACCTGGGGGTGTTGGTGGACAGCCAGCTGAATATGAGCCAGCACTGCGCCCAGATGGCCAAGAAGGCCAACAGCATCCTAGCCTGTATCCGGAATAGCGTGGTGAGCCGGACTAGGGAAGTGATCATCCCTCTGTACTCGGCACTGGTGAGGCCCCACCTCGAGTACTGTGTTCAGTTTTGGGCCCCTCACTACAAGAAGGACATTGAGGTGTTGGAGCGTGTCCAGAGGAGGGCTACAAAGCTGGTGAGGGGTCTGGAGGACAAACCTTATGAGGAACGACTGAGGGAGCTGGGGTTGTTCAGCCTGGAGAAGAGGAGGCTGAGGGGAGACCTTATCACCCTCTACAACTCCCTGAAAGTAGGTTGTAGAGAGATGGGGGCTGACCTCTTCTCCTTGGTGACAGGTGATAGCACTAGAGGAAATGGGTTCAAGTTATGTCAGGGGAGGTTTAGATTGGATATTAGGAAACATTTTTTCACTGAAAGGGTTATTAAACATTGGAATAGGCTGCCCAGGGAGGTGGTGGATTCACCATCTCTGGAGGTGTTTAAAAAAAGGGTAGATGGGGTACTTAGGGACATGGTTTAGAAGTGGCTTTTGTCAGGGTAGGTTAATGGTTGGACTTGATGATCTTAAAGGTCCCATCCAACCTCAGCAATTCTATGATTCTATGATTCTATCTATCAGAGAAGGGGGAGAGCATCTTCAGTCATAGGCTTGCCAAGCCAGTGAAGAAGGCTTTAAACAAGAGTTGTTGGGGGGAGGGGAACGTCAGTCCATCCCACTCGTACCAGTTTGATGCCAGTGCCAGCAATAGATGCCCAGAGCCTGTAGAAGGATCATAGGTCAGCAGGAGAGCACATGGAGTGCAGCACAAAGGAATTCCAGCCAGTGAGTCAGCTTCATCAAGGGCCCAATATAAATGCTTTTATAGAAATGCATGTAGCATGGGGAATAAACAAGAGGAGCTAGAGACATGCACACCTGCAGGGCTATGATCTTAGTGGCATCATGGAGATGCAGTGAGATGGCTTCAATGACTGGAGTGTTGGAATGGAAGGACAGGCAGGGGAGATGAGGGGGGAGTGTAGCCCTCTATGTCAAGGACCAGCTGGAGTGCATGGAGCTCTGCCTGGTGATCAATGAGGAGACTACAAAGAGCTTATGGGTCAGGATTAAAGGGAGGGCAGGGACAGGCGATGTTACAGTGGGGGTCTGCCACAGGCCACCCAACCAGGAAGACCAAGCAGATGAGTCCCTCTATAGACAGATAGGGGCAGCCTCATGTTCACAAACTCTGGTCCTCATGGAGGACCTCAGCCACCCCTATATCTGTTGGAGGGACAATACAGCAGGGCATAAGCAACCCAGAAGGTTCNTCCAGGAAGTTCCTGGAATGTGTTGATGATAACTTCCTTCTGCAAGTGACAGAGGAGCCAATGAGGAGAAGTGCCGTGCTCAATCTGGTTCTCATCAATAAGGAGGGCCTGGTGGGGCCTGGTGGGAGAGGTGAAGCTCAAGGGCAGCCTTGG
>VXBH01002815.1:299-12778 GCA_013400035.1 Rynchops niger
GAGAGAAGCCTTATGAAATTCAATAAGGGCAAGTGTAGGGTGCTGCACCTGGGGAGGAATAACTCCATACACCAGTACAGGTTGGGGGCTGACTTGCTGGAGGGCAGCTCAGCTGCAAGAGACCTGTGAGTCCTGGTGGACAACAGGATGACCATGAGCCAGCAATGTGCCCTCGTGGCCAAGAAGGCCAATGGCATCCTGGGGTGCATCAAGAAGAGTGTGGCCAGCAGATTGAGGGAGGTCATCCTCCCCCTCTACTCTGCCCTGGTGAGGCTGCACCTGGAGTACTGTGTCCAGTTCTGGGCTCCCTATTTCAAAAAGGACAGGGAACTGCTGGAGAGTGTGCAGCAAAGGGCTACGAAGATGATTAGGCAATTGGAACACCTCTCTTATGAAGAAAGGCTGAGGGATTTGGGTCTCTTCAGTCTGGAAAAAAGATGACTGAGGGGGGATCTTATCAATGCTTATAAATACTTAAAGGTAAGTGTCAGGGTCCAGGCTCTTTTCAGTGGTGCCCAGTGACAGGACAAGAGGTAGTGGGCACAAAGTTGAAAATAGGAAGTTCCATCTCTAACATGAGGAACTTCTTTACTTTGAGGGTGGCAGAGCACTGGACCAGGCTGCCCAGAGAGGCGGTGGAGTCGCCATCTCTGGAGACTTTCAAAACCTGCCTGGTTGCGTTCCTGTGCAACCTGCTGTAGGTGAGCTCTGGCAGGGGGATTGGACTAGATGATCTGTGGATGTCCATTCCAACCTCTACCATTCTGTGATTCTGTGTGATTAAAGGTAGGGTGAATTTCTATGTCTAAGACAGAGTTTATAATAGTTAATTATGCAAGGAGAACATTTTTGAGGTTATGTAAGAAATTTCTGCTGATTTTTGAAGTAAAATTATCATATAAGTATGAATGTCTGATTTTATCAATATCAACTTCAATTGATATTAACTTGACCAGTATCTTGATAAAATTTCCAGTGTGCATATTTCTTAGTTGACTTAAGATTCCATGTGATAATCATATCTTCACAGTTTGGGGGAATTGTACCTTGGTAATACCATATAATTTGCTAAAATTTTACAAGCTTGTGCTTAATGTATTTTTTGATTCATTTTTAGAAAAATGAATCATGTAAGAACAAACAAGGTTAATAATCTATATATCAATACTGCATAGCTCCTTGTTGCCATATTTTTAGGACTTTTAATAAATGGAAATGAATGATATTCCTCTGCTCCACATGTATTTAATTCTTAGCAGCATGCATTTCCATGCTGAATAAAGAATTAATTTGTCTCTGGTAAGCTGATGTTTAACCCATTTAAATCTACATATTCTATTGGCAGACCATGACATTTGCTACCACTTGTTTTCAAGGTCATAGGTAAGTAGGTTTAAAATGAACTTTAGTGCATATTTCATGCCTTGTATAAAACTTGATAGATTTAAACTGTGAAAAGATTATTTCAGTGTATTTTAGATAAGTAATTCAGCCGTTAGAGCAGCATTACTCATATCTAGCAAAGATTTCTGTGACATCAGTTCTATACTTCGAAAATTCAGTGAACACCTTTTTCTTTCCCACTTCTTCAGTTGCCCAGTTATTTGAAGGTCACTGGCCCTAATTAAAATATCACTGACAAGAACTTCCTTAATGTGCCTCAAGGTGCCCTTTCCCCTGTTTCTCTATATAGTTAGTTATACAGATATCAGCTGTAATTGCATGGTTTTTTGATCTCCAGAACTGAGTCAAACTATCAGAAAAGTTCTATGAAACATTCTAACTCATAGCACTTAACTTATTTTAACAATATCGCCTTTATCAAATTATTTTTTTCCTGTATCTGTGAATTTACCTGCAGCTTTTTCAGTGGTTTTCCTTGTGGTCACAATTATTTTATTTAAATTCCATGGGCAGATTGAAACTCTATTAAACGTCTTTGACTCATTTCAGCTATGAAAAAAAAGAAGAAAGGGAATTGAGCATACAGATTTTTGTGTAGATTTCAGTAACTCCCAGAATTTTCCATAAAAAACAGCTAACTTTTAATTTTGCTTATTAAGTAAAGTTTTATTTTGTTTAGTGCACATATCATGGAAATTATATATTTGTCCGTCTTACTGTTGTATTCACATTTCTGACAGCTTAGGCTATGGAAGACGTCAGAAAATTCCTCATGGGGCTCCATGACATTTGCAAGAATCATCTCTTTTAACTAGCTGTCGGTGCAGATGTTTGCTCCTATGCCAGCATTTATTTTTATTTATTAGAGTAATGACAGGAAAATTTTAGGAAAAGTGATAGTAACTTAACTGCATAATATCCTGCATCTGAATCAGGTATTTGTAGATTTTTGTGGTAGGTTCTTAGTTAAGGGAATGTATGTTCTTTGTGGAATAGTAAAAATGATGTTTTAGTGTCTAGTCATAGATATGAAGTGGAATCAGCATGGGATTTTTCTTCACATTTGTGAACTATTATTTTACCTTTGTTATAGAACGTATGTCTCTACAAACACATCTCTTTAAGCCTTATATGACTGTGGCAGAGAGAAGAAGACTTCACTGAGAAGTTCAAATTAACAGTTTATTTGGACTTCACTCACGGGTCCAATATGCCACTATTGCACATTTTTATGGATACAATGGAAGAATGCACTATTGCAGTTTAAAGAGAAAAAAAAAAAAAACCAACAGAAACCAAAAACAATTCACAGAACACTCTATTACCACCTAACAACTGGTCCCAAAAAGTAACAAACCAAACCACCAGCACGCTAGATTTGAATACCTTAATCGAGTGCACAAATCATGATCTTAGAGCATCCTAGACATCATACATATGTTATGAAATCACTTATCCTCTCTCTCAGGTAAGGCCACTCAAGCCCGGGAAGTTACCTTGCGCACCGTCCTGGACAAGGGGGGCAGAATCTCCTATAGGCCAGCTGTATCTTTGGAAGACACCCCATTTTGCTCCCCAAAACTTTGGACTTAAATATCCTGTTTCAATGACTGGGCAGGATTGTACCCGAATGGATTGCACTATCTGGGATGGTGATCTCTGGTGGTTTGATAGCCCTTTAGGTAGCAATGTTTATTTGGTGATGTCTGGTCTCACACTCACTGAACAGTGGTGGGAAGTGACTCAGGACATTTTGTTTGTTAAAGGCAACATTCGGGTTTCAGTTCTTATTGTAATGCAGTGTTGAGACCACCCTCGCCTGAGCCATTTCCACAGCTCCCCCCCAGGTTATCTCTGCATAGATAGGGATCAGTAAGCATCTGCCCAGGCAGATGGAGCTGAGTTGAATGACAACTCCCTGCATCCCACCTTTTGTGTTCTGAAACCGGATTGGACAGGTGATCCCATTCAATGACAGATGAATCTTTTATGAACTGCCCATTTTATTATTGTGAATTTCTAATGGATTACATTAAAAATAACCATTTTGATAAATTCATTGCCACCTTCCCTTTTCTCAGTTTACTGCTTCTTACTAAGGAATCACAATAGTTATGTGATATGAAAAAATCTGAAATATGAAAAATTTGGTGAGTTGATCTGTGTTCTACTGTGAGAGGTATGTAACTATTAAGGAAAAGATCTGTTTATATTCATGGTTTATGTGCTAAGGTTGACTATGTCACTTTCTTTTCTAGGTGCCAAAATAATTAAATATTGTGCAATTATGTAATGTTAAACAGTGCATTCTATAAATGCTTGCAATGGTGAGATGGGAGCAGTACTGCAAATACGGACAATACCAAGGGCGGAAGGGTTTAAATCTGTTTTAAGGAAGACATTTTATTAGATCATGCTTTGAACAGAAGGAAGTGAATTAAGAAATAAAACTAAAAGAGAAAGGAAAAAGCATTACTGCTACCGGAGAGGATAGACTCCACTTTTGTGGATGATGCAGAATAATGCATTTTTTGTCCTCTTGCTCACTGTCTGATTTTTTAGATAAGACCATAACTGAAGTCCTGGAAGGTCCCTCTGTGGATAGAAAAGAAAATGATAATGCTTTTTCAGTTCTCAGTACTCACTCTGTTCCCTCACTGTCTTCCGGTATGGAACATAACATACTGAGTGATGTCTTCAATTTGGACATTAATTTATTTCAGTGATGCTGCCTATAAATAATATTTTAAGTGAAAGATGTTATTTTGAACTAAAATATGATGAGCAAAAAAATCTATTGAATCGCTTCCTATTGAATCTATTGAATCTATTGAATCACACCAAATATTTTGTGTGACAAAGTCTTTACAGTTCAGTTGAAGAAACATCATAAAAGAAAACAAACAAAAAATCGAGAAAGAAAAAAAGTTAAATTTGTGGTTTTTGTTGTTTTAGTTTTTTATGAGAAGCACTGTGGTATTGATACATAATCACAAATTTAAGGAAAAAAGATGTGAGAAGCAATACTTTTTTAATTTTTTCATTGACTCATTAATGACTATGAGTAAATCACTTCTCACTGCCTCAGAGGAGAACATTAAAAATATGTTCTGAAGATGGTAGTTCATCATCAGAAAGGAAGTTAGGCTTTATAAATGTCAGAGTAAATTCAGTAATTCAAACATACTGTCACATACAGTAAGAAGAAAATCAAAGATATTTGTCATTGTCTTGGTTTCTCCATTATTTTTGTCTAAAGAGCTCTACTCCATTAGTACATATGTGGAACAGTGAGCATTAGCCTTCAGTTGTTATTGATGTAATCAATTAAAAGATGAAGAGAAAATACCAGTTGTTTTTACCTTTTTCATTAGAAAAAGGTGGAATCTAAACCACAAAAGGCATCCTGGACAACCTTAGCATTAAGATTTTTCTAGAAAAAAAGATAAGTAAATTGGAAAAATATTAAGAAGACTAATACTTTGTTTACCCCTGTAACATGAAGCTGAAAGAAATAAGTGGTCAACACTGAGGAATACAAAATATATATATCTAGGATGCTCAAATTATTTACTTTACGAAAGATGAATACATTAAATGCAGCAAATAGAGCTATACCTCAAGTAAAATAGGAAAGAAATTGATTTCAAAGATGGAATAAAATAAGAACATTCTGTGTTGGGAAAATTATACTTCTGGCTAGTAAAAAAATCACTTAGTGTCAATGATGAGATAGTAAAACTTGATAGCTGATGATCTGAAGCTTCATGATCAACTATTATTCAGAAGACTTGCAGTTGGTTTTGTTTGGTTTTTTTTTTTTTTGTTTTTTTGTTTGTTTTTTTTAAATACACTAAACAGATTATCCGTTTTATCCCCGAACTGTCAGTAGGTGACCTAAAATAATTTTCATAGGTCTGTTGCACCTTGCACTTCGCTGGAAGCCAAAGATCTTTAGTACATCTGAAGTCAGATCCAGAATTTTCATATTCCACTGCTGAATGTTTCCATCTCTCCTCCTTTCATTTTTAATACATGGACACTGTACTATAATGTTATAGAGACACTGTGATCAGTCAGCCAAGTTTTCTAACAAAGCAAATAAAGCATGGTAATACAATATCTATCTTCCCTAACTGTGAAAAATATTCCCTAACTGAAAACTGTGAAAAAAATACTTATAGCTAGACAACATGACCTGTGACTTTCAGTAACTGAGTCAGAACTAAACTGTTGGCTTTAAAATTATTTTATATCAGAAAAAATCATGTCTGTCTTTAATATGCCCATTTCCTAAAAGAAAAGGAATTAATATACTTGTTTATCAGTCTCTACAACATGCATGCATCTTCAGACCCCTGTGTTGGAAAACTTTCTGGAATAATGATAGCAATCAACTTTTCTTCAATTTGGATGAGGTCCTTTAAATGATTTGAGTTCAAAGGAGCTTTCTAGATGAAATGTGGAGAAGGTCTATCTTCCTAAAGAGGGAAATACCAAAGCCATTCTGGAGTATTTTCAGTTCAGCAAATCAAAGAGAATGTTTGTTCAGTGAGCATCTAAAAATGCCCAGATATTTTAGATACACCTATTTTCCCCTTTAGTATTTTTTTTTTCTATTATTGTTCAATTATTTTTAAGAATACTGAAGTTGTACCATGAAATTTCGTAAAGTCAGTCTGAAAAAAATTAAAATCCCTCACAAGCTGCATAAAGGTTAATTGCATGCGGCCAAACTCTGACCTCTACATGTATTTCTGTTCTTTTCATTGAAATGCACACACGGGTAATGGTATTGAGAAACTAAAAAGGTCTCTGATAGAGATTTTCCTACCAGAGCTATAGACAGGAAAATAGCATTCCAGTGCTGGAGATGTCAAGAAAAGATATTGTTTATCAGTGACTCAGGTGAAATATTTGCCTTTTTAGTCTGAGCCTCCAGACAAGATTGTAGTGTTCTTTCATATTTATGAAAGTAGTTCTGTAACGTTGAGTGAAAAATACATGTCACTTCACCATTAAACAGAGATTTTAAGCACTAATTATATGTTGTGGAAGTTGCTCTACACTTGAGTATATGGTTAGGAGACAAACATGGGAAACGCTACAATTTTGTCTTTCTTCTTTGTAGTGCATATATTGATTCAGTGATTCCCCTGCTAGCCTATTTGGAGAAAAATTTGTCCTTCTTCATTGACTGTGGATACACTGCAGTCCCTGTACAACACCATGTAACTGGAAACCAATGCCTGATGCAGACTTCTGAAATACTTCTGCGAGGATTCAGAGCAAATATCCGAGAAATGTTAACGTATTGAGTCAGTAAAAAATCAGTGTTCCTGATGCTAGTATATAATGAAACTTAAATCAAGGTAGTTGTACTGTTTTATGCGCGCTCAGGATATCGTGATATCCAGTTAAAGAGGTGAAAAGGTATTTGGTTACTGAGAGTAAGGACTTCTGAAGTCCTTCCAAAAGAGGCATACCATATTGTGAAACATAGCCCTGATGATACTAGCTACCTTTTATTAATAATGTATTAATAAACTACATTTTAGATTATCTGTCGTGTTAGAAATATTACTTATGGCTATATTCACTGGTGTCAAATAAATTCTTTTAAATAAAATCATGATTCTGAGAAAAGGAGATGACTGCAATAATATCTATTCTATATCTTATTTGCTATTGTACTTAAGGGAAGACTGAGACCGTGTTTTGTGATTTGATCACACAGAAAGTACTATGCAACCTGCTTAGTCATGAGTCTAGGCTGGTTTGCATGTGGCTTAATGTCTCTAGCGCTTTAAAGGAAAACTGTGGTCTGAGATTGGATTGCTGGAGGGCAGACTTTGACCTGTTTAGGAGACTGGTTAACAGAGTCCCTTGGGAGGCAGTCCTAAAAGGCAAAGGAGTCCAGGAAAGCTGGACATCCTTCAAGAAGGAAATCTTTAAGGTACAGGAGCCGGCCATCCCCATTCACCATAAGACAAGCTGGCAGGGAAGAAGACAGGCCTGGCTAAAATGAGAGCTTTGGCTAGAACTGAGGAAGAAAAAGAAAGTTTGTGGCCTATGGAAGAAAGGACAAGCCACTCAGGAAGTATACAAAGATTCTGTGAGGCTATATAGGGAGAAAATTAGAAGGGCCAAAACCCAACTACAACTTAATCTGCTACTACCGTAAAAGACAATTAAAAATGTTTCTATAAATACATTAACATTAAAAAGAGGACTAAAGAGAATTTCCATCCTTTATTGGATGTGGGGGGAAACATAGTGACAAAGGATGAGGCAAAGCCTGAGGTACTTAATGCCTTCTTTGCCTCAGTCTTTAATAGTAAGACCATTTTTCTCAGGGTATGCATTCCACAATGATGGGAAGTGGCTTGGTGAGCACTCAGTACCCTTGGGTGGATCCCATCTGACCCCGTAGACTTGTGTGCATTGAAGTGGTGCAGCAGGTCACTAACCATTTCTTCTTGGATTATGGGGGGTTCATCCTGCTCCCCGTCCCTGTCGTCCAGCTGAGGGCACTGGGTACCCTGAGAAAAAATGGTCTTACTATTAAAGACTGTATCTCCTGTCATACGCTTTATGGTGAACAGCATCATTATTTGCTTTTGCCAAAATTAATCCTAAAAAGCCATATTGGTTTAAATCAATATTAACAGTTCTTTTCTGTCTATTCAAAAGATTTTGCCTTTTGAAACAAAAATAAGCTATATTGAAAACTTAAACTTACCATTCTGAAAATGTTACAGTAGAGAAGCTATTGGCAGCAGCATTTTCTTGTTGAAAGCTGATCTTGCCTAAGTTACTGTATTTGGCTTTGGCTTTCTAAGATTAGCAAGTTTATGATTTAATGTGGAAGAAATTTTATTTTCTAGTTGGTAACAGAATATACAGTTCTTCAAAACAGATTACTGGAGAACTATAGTTTCTGGCTAGCTGATAACATTATGGCAATCTATGCAGTCTTGAATAGTTTGGTCCTAGTTTTGATGGAGGGGTCTTATGGATAATATCTTTTGATGGTAAGAAGAAACAAGGGACAGATAAATGTATTAAAAGATTAGTTTTGGAATAAGAAAAACTACTCTATTGTCTGTCTAGTGTTCAGCCAAATAAATAGTTTGTTTGTCATTCATTTAGTCTGTAAATTGAGTTAGCATATTATCTTCAACAGTGTTGAACAGTGTCTTTTATAAACCTTCTACATTGGTCTGAAACCCTTATCTATCAAAAAGAAATAATGAAAAATCCCTACTATGTTATGTAGGAAAAATATGAGATCACATGAATTCTGGACTGATCCTTTTTGACCAAAAGGCTTTCTTCTGCCAAAATTTAAGTGGTTTTACTCCTTTTCCTTGAGCCTGTATATGGGTGAGTCCTATTTGTTTGTGGATAATGATTAAAATGCACAAAACCTCAAATAAATTTTGAGAAATCCACGGACAGTTCACATGGGCATTTTTTTTCCAAGACCAATGATCACTACATAAAACTGATGATATGTAGCTGTGAGACAAGCATATTAACAGCAAGACAGACATTTAAGACATCTTAAAATTTACTAGAAGAGCTGTCATAGCTTGATATTTGTTCAGCAATTTGCTTTGAATTCATTCTTGGTAACGACAACTTTTCTATCTTACTATTAGTAACATTTCTTCAATACTATTTTTTTAAAATATGTTGAATGGAAAAGCTTGTTCAAAATGGTGTCAAAAAAAAGAACGAACTTGCTTATCAGTTTCTATGCAGAGGCAAGATTAAAATTCTGGTAAATATATGCTTAAAAAGGTTTACATTTTGCTTTTCATCATTTTGAGAAATATCAAACTTCAACTGAAACATGCAATTCTGAAGTAGAGAACAAAACCAGCAACATTGTGTTTTTTTTTTTTATTTTGAAAATGTTTTACATTCAATTCAAGTTATTAACACTTTATGAAAGGCAGAACAGTGAGCTGTTGTGAATAACAGGAGATTAATAGGACCCATGTTTATTGTTTTATCATCTTTGCTAAAGATGAGGTGATCAATTTTGTCTTATTTGTCCAAGGCTAAGATATATAGCCATTTTATTACGCATAAGTCTTCAAATCCAGAAGGAAATCAAAATCATTCATACTGTTTGATTCCTGAGATTTAGATGCAAGACTTCGAAAACCTTGCTTTTTCATTAGTATTACTATTTTTTAAAAAAACTGAAATAAAGAAGCAGCTTTAATTAATTTCTGTTTATTATGAGGAACTTAGCCTGCAGTGCAAAGTAAATGTAAAAAGAAAATAGTTCTTCAAACCCTGGAATATAAGAATATCTCAGTGAAGCGATACTACAAATTGCATGAAGAAAAGAGATGAGTGATATAGGAGTGTAAGACCCCTTGAAATCTGTTGGAATTATGCTCCTATGAAAAATGAATTATTTTTTTTTAACCCTAAATGATAATAAGTGAGAAGCTTTCCACAGGCTAGAAATAAATTGGAATTATGATTCTTTTTCTGGAAGTCCAAAAACCTTAGACCTAGCGGCCTTAAACCACTAATCCACATTTTTTATTTGTTTCTTAAGGGAGTTTCACAACTATCGCCTGTTTTCTGTTTATGCCTGAGTCATTCAGTAGTTACTTTCCATATGTGGATTTGAACTTTTTCTTCCCTTAACTTCAGTAAAATTGTATTTCTTTGTTTCGAAACCATGAATAACTTCCAGTATTTCCATGAATAACTGTGTTGTCTTGAGCATATTTACAGACTTTTACCACATCCCCTTGAGTCTTGTCTTTTCCCATCTATATAAATGTTTCCATCTGTTCCTCATCCATCTTTTAGTTCTCAAATCTTTGTAGTATGAACGTCATGCAGATTGTACTTTTAATTTCCTTTTTTCGTGGATTTTGAATGAAAGAAATACTAATTTTTCTCAGTTTGTATTTCTTGCATCGTAGAATTGTACATGGAGGTAATTTAACGCTTAGTATGATGTGAAAAAGTTAACAAGTGAACTAACTAGACTTATGTAAGTCAATATACAAAGCTAAATTTTTCTTTGCTACAAATCTCTGGCACAGACAGTCTCTAGACAACAGATCTGACGGCTTAAGCTGTCAGAGTGCATTGAACTCCTGGAACATAGAGAAGCAACATAGCTATTTCTTAACTCTCTCTTCTTCAACAAACTATGCCAGGTACTAAAATAGGCATAGCTGCTAGTAGTACCGTTCACTGCCAGCTTTTTTTTAGAGCGGCCTAGATGTGGCAAGTGGTGAAAAAGTGATTCAGTGGAGAACAGCATCAGGGTAGTGGAATGGATAGGTCAGAGATGTCATTATATCAGGAAAGAAAATTCACTTTGGATGTTAACAAAAATGTCTTTGACAGTTGCATTTCTTGCTTTACCAATTGTCTGTCCAAAATCAAATGCTTTTCTTGGATTATAAGGCACAAGGGAAAATGTTTGGCCGTAACTGCTCACTGGTTCATTGGCCTAACGTGGTTGTTCCAGCAGAATGTTAGAATTTGAATGTCTGTGACAAAGCATTGGTACAAAGTCCTGTCCATAGGCTGATATAAAATTTTTATGGTTTATGATTCCCCACTGAAAGAACAGTAAAATCTGCTCCTTGCCTCCACCTGTCCCTTTTCTCTGGATCCATTAATCCATCAAGAAACCTGTCTCATGTCCTTGTCCATATCTCTTCCTACCCTACTGGAACAAGTCACACGGTACTCAGTAAGTGTTTCTCTTTTGCTTTTTTAATTTTGGTGCTGCAGGTGATGTACTACTTTCCTGACCTCATTAGCCAATTGCACTGTAGACAGTTTATACACTGGTCACAGATTTTATGAGGCTTACTTTGGCAAATGCAACATTTTTGTGAGAATGTTCTGATCAATGCTCAGAAAGGACTCTTATGTGATACAGTGCTGTATTTCTCGCTCGTGCAAGAAATCATTGAAATGACATTTGTTTCTCATATCTTTTGGGGGTAGTTGGTAGTAGAATAATATTTCTTTGTTCCACCAAATGCTAAGAAATGTTTTGTTTTTTATGCATTTCCTATTCATGACAACACAAGAATGATATTTTACTCCATCATAAGAAAATGATAGTCAGATAAAATGAAAAGGAGATTGATTGCAGATCCATACTCTTTATTTTCAAATTATTCATCACATATACATAAGCACACTCTATTTATCTATCCTGTCACAAAAATTAGTTTCATTATATATATTTCTGTTCTATACTGCAGAACAAATTGTAGCTCTATCTAACAGACTAATGATAAATAAAAAATACTTTCTTTTTTACCTTTCTTATGTTTTCACAACTCATTAGTTCAAATTAATTCGAGAAACTGACTAAAGAAATTTCTCTGACTTGTGAGAGAAGTAAATAAGGAGGAAAGTACAGGTTATATCAACCCTTCTTTGATACAACATTTACTTAATTGTTTGTAATTGACATTAGGGAAAAAAAATCTAGAAGTGTGTTTATCACATTTGATATTTAATTTGTTCTGTCTGCACAGAAAGACCAGAGTCGCTTATAAACAAAACTGGATAACATTGAGTATCAGGACAGTAAGAATGAAGCACCAGTCAGTAGCAGAAGAGAGTTCATCATTTGGAAGAACCTCAGAGTTTGCATTTCTTACCTGAAAGATGCTTGTGAGCTACTAACATGGTTCTGAAAAAGGCAATAGAGTTTATATGTGTATGAGGCAAAATTTTTGAATGGAAAGAGAAGTGCTTGGATAGGAGACATGAGTAAAATTCCACTTTGTATGTTTAACTCTATCCTAGTTACTCGTGTTACAGAAGAATGCAAACTGGAACGGGCAGAGAAGGGCTGTGGATATCATCAAATAAATGGAGACCCTTTAATTTGAGAGAAAGCAAAAATATTTTTGTTTGTTTAGTCTAGCAAGAAAAGCTGAGAAGAGCTTTTGCTTACTATGTATAAATCTGTCAAAGTGTATTAACTAAAAGGAGTTAACAACTATTTAATATAAAATGGTGGTGGGGGAACAAAAAACCCTCAAAGTCAGTTCAAAACAAGT
>VXBH01002815.1:31160-44059 GCA_013400035.1 Rynchops niger
TACCCTAAACATTAAATAAATTAGAAAAAAATCACTCATAGGTTTTGGTCTGGAGCATTTATAAGCATATATATCTAAAATGCTAAAATGAAACAGAAAAAAAAAATCTGGATTCATTAATAACATAATTTACAGGGGAAAAAAAAATGCAAAACCACCCCCCAAAAAAACTCTCCATCCTTCCATGTTAAATGGCTGTCTGTAGTCTACTACAGGACAAGAACTTGACATTATAAACCATTTATAAATACCAGTTCAGTCCTCGGAGACAAAGATGTAAATAGAGTGTCAAGATTATTAAGAAATTAGTAGAGATGAGACAGAAAACCTTATTACCCCTATGTGTAAATAGGTGTTTTGTTGATGTCTTCAGTGCAGACCAGATCACTCATTTAAAAATGATATAATAGAACTGAAAAGATTCAGAGAATGACAATTTAAAAGATTAAAAAGGGGACAGCTGGTATGAAAGAAACTACTGAATAGACTGGTATTCTTTGGCCTGGAAAAGAGAACATTGTGTATGGATGCAACAGAAATGTGTAAGCACAATGTCATGAAGAGAAAGGAGGTACCCTGCTCATGAGTCAACAAAACTCATCCCTTTGGGGATGTCTGTTCTGAATAGGCTGCTTCAATCTGTCCTTTGAAGACTAAATGAGGGATGCATCTTACACTGTAACATGTCTGACTGTTCCTTGTATATAATACATTCTGAAAAGAACTCCGTTTGATCATTATAGAAGGATCTTTATAGTGATAAAGATAATGGTCACTATTGTCTTTAAAATAAAAATATTTTATATAAATGGCCTCATATATATATTCCATCAAAGAAAAAACCTTGCTAGTTCAAATAATTTGGGTGGTGGCTAAAACTAAGTAAATAGTTTGATATTATTCCCAAATACAGAAAATTTAGCTTGTTCTTTCTTTCAATTAATTGTACTAGGGGTTTGTATCATACGGTAAACACATACTTGATACTGAGTTCTGGATGTCTGAATAATAGATAATCACACTGTGGTATTTTCTGTGGCTCTTATCTGTTTAGACAGTGTTTATCATAACGCTATTATAATTTGTTTGAAGACAGATTTAGTTGTTTGTATGGAGCCTGCATTATAGTTTGATTACTAAATGTTGTGTGGAGTTGAAATTACGTTTGCATTCCACTAAGTCATATTCAGAAGGCAAACAATATTCAAGCTGAAAAAATCTTACATAGAAAATATCTAACATAGAAAAGAAAGTAAAGAACCTGTAGCAACTTGTATTTAGTAAGTCCAGTAATTGTAATCTTTAGAAAAAAGAGTGGATGTATTTTTGTTACGTCCAGATATACAGCAGAGTTATTATCTTCCTTATAAAAAAAGATTTTAAAAAAAATAAAAAAATAAAAAAATCCCCTTTCAGAATTATTTTAGTGCAGGATCTAATATTTTGAACAACTGTGATCCTTCCAATTCTATTTGTGATGTTTAGCCATAGTAACATGAAATACACTGCCTCTGTCGATATAGACAGGAGAAGCTGAAAGTTTTAAAGATACTTCAAGGAATGCCAGCAGGAAAAATCATAACTTGTAGTGGTAGCTTCTGCAAGACTGTACTGTAAAATCGATATAATCTCAGGTGACACATAATTGCAACGCAATAATGAAAAAAAAATATGTAGCATATGTTAATATAGTGTAGATAATATAAATAATTTGCAAGGCTATAATAATAATTAATAATTTTTATTGTTGAAGGGAAGAGAATCTCAGTAATGTAAAGTACAGCTGTACTTTGGGTTAACTCATATCTTTCCTAATGACAAGAATTTGAGTCCACTAATCTGTTTAAATTTTTTTAAGGATGTTTCAATAAGTCAGTTAACTCAAATTCATATACAAACAGCTTTGATGTAGAGAAATAGAAGTCATTTAGCGACTGTAAAAGAAAAAATAGTCAAACAGCTTTCTACTGAAGATTGNTTTAAAATTAACAGGAACAATATGAAATATAAACATATGCACGTGTAAGTTTACCTCAGTTTCCATTCTTTCATATACATATCTAAAAAAACTTTCCAAAGGCAGCATATTTGAAAGAATTTCTTGAAAAATAAATACAAAGGCAAAAGACAAATGCATTTGCTCTGTATTATTTACTTGGCAATCATAAATTAAGATTTTTTAATTTGTTTATAGTATATAGTTTTTCCTCCCTTTCAAGAAATAACGGAAAAATATGCAGCTAGGAAGCAGACTTTACAAATAAGAATTATAAAAAAATACAATTTTTTAAACAAAAATAGGATTGAGAAGATCAAAAAGAAAACAAGAAAAGAAAAACCAAACCTCCAAAAGCACGAACTGACTTTTTGAAAATCTGAAGATGGGAAATAATTAAGACTGCCAAATTCTAGTTTACTCGAGAGAAACGATAAGAAACAGCTATGTTCTTAATTTGATTAAGCATCCATAACTAACTTCCTCACAAACAGATTTTATTTAAGGAGGGCTTGAATGCTTGATTAATCTTGCATGTTTTCCTCAGTCTGGATAAAGCAGGCTGCAGGTCTAACTTGCATTGGTTTGTTACGGCACATTTTCCCACATATATTGCTCTTTCATTTAACATGTTTTCCTTTCTATTTTTTTCCTAATTTCTGTAATGAAAATTTATGCTTTAATATTTTCACTGAAAATACTGTCCTCAAAAGAATGATTTTAAAATATTGTCTTAGCCTTTTCTTCATGTAATGTCAGATATTCACTTTGCTAAAAAAGCAGTCATTTCAGGTGAAATCAGTGGAATTATGAAGCTATGTTGTAGCTGAGCAGCAGCAGAGAATTAGGGTTTTACTGGTGTTTTCCTGTTTTTAACATTCCAGAACAAATGTACCATCAAGAAAGCTTCTGTTTGTACTGCTTTCTGTCACCAACAGTGGCTATCATTAATTTTCAGACTTGGTTTTGATCGTCTATGGGAGATTACTTCTAACATGGCAGGGGTGTCTCTAATACAGTCCTATTTCAGGACTTGCTGAAGGAATACATCAATTCAAACACAATTTTGGTGATATAGGTTGTGATTACATTCCAACGTGTGTTTTTTCCCAAACTTTCCTGTATTTTCCAAAGTAAGATTTGAGCATTATATTTGTGTAGGACAATTTTTTATCTGGATATATGTGTTACTTCTAGGCCATGCTTCTAGCCTACTTACCTGGCTGAAGATAACAGCATGGGAATGAAGCTCACAGAATAGTGTAGAGCAAATCTCTCTTAGCACAAGGGTGGATAAGGACTGCAAAAAGAAGTATGCAAAAAAAGCACCCTGAAGTGGTCTACAAAAGTGCAGCTGATTTTTATAACTGCAGTGTTCTCCCATGCTGAGACTCCCATCCAAGCTGAAAATGTATCCATATGACTTGGGGTAACCATCAAGAATCTCTCCATGAGCAGCTCAAAGCTTTGAGATTTGGTTTCCTGCTTGCTGAGCTCTGATGAGTTTTAATAAGAATTTAGTTCAGCTGAGCTGGAGCTGGATTTAAGGTTCTTGGGACATAGTTGGAGAAAACTACATAAATCTCTAGAATCGAGTTAATATTTAGATTTATAATACTGCTTGTAGATTTGGCTAAGTGATTAGAAAAGTTATGACTGGGACAAAATAGAAACTGATGTTTCTCTTTCTGTTGTGGTCGAGGACTTCTGAATGGTGCTGGATGATGCAATTTACTCCTTGTGAAGATGATAAAAACTATGCTGTAAAAACATGGAATAATCCTAAACAGAGCAGAATTTGAAGAGAATTAGAAAATGAGAGATCATCATTTGAAAATTATCCTTAATCCAGTAAGGTCTAGAAAGTGACTTACTAAGAATATAAAATGCCAGGAGACTTTATAAAAGATCCTGGTCAGCGAAAGAGCCTGGGGAAAAAAAAAGCATGTCATAAGTTAGGTAACAGCCTAGTCCTCTGTGGCTGCAGCCTCAGGCAGGAGCAGCTCTTTGTCTGGGGGTAGATTAATCTGTCCCTACAAAAAACCTTGCTAAAACAGCAGAAACCTTGCTAAAACCTTTCTTTATCTATCTAAAGCAAATTGTAGTGGACCTATAATACAACAGCAGCTTATCTCTGTTGTGCAAGGGAACTAGATAAAAATTTAATGGAAGATTTTTACAACACCCAGTAATATTCTGTGGATTTTTTTTTAATTAGCACTTAAATAGGTTCTCAACATTCTGCACAATAAGTTCAAGTGGGGATTTCATGGGGTATCCCCGAAGTTAGAGCCAAGCATTCAGCAGTTTGAACTGAGTGGTAAAGAGGGGGCTACACTGGAGTCACAAGATCCTTTACAGGGCAATGGACTCTCTGCTTTCATTTGTTAAAACTATTTTGATAATAAACTGCACTATTGCCATTTCTTGTGATACTCTTGTCTTAAGCCTCTGTTGTGTTACACACACATATATGCACAGATATGCGCAGATGGGGACAGACTTCTGCTGCAGAATTTTCTCTCTATGTCTTTAGCAGCTAAGAGCTGTTCGTGCCACCTCAGACCTTAGGAGCCTGTCATATAGAAAGACTTGATTTATCCATCTAATATGATGGTGAGGAGTACTTATTTTGGGTCACCGGCTTTCAAGGTTACAGGAAGGAAAGTAAGGCATATAAGCGGGGATCATATTGAATTACTTCTATTAGGTGGGGTTTTTTCTTTCTCTTTTGTTATACACACAAATTTGGAATTTCAGACTGAAATAAAAGTTCTTTTGTATTATATATCACTGTCAAAGTATCCAGTTATGCCAACAACATAAATGATACAGCACATAATCTCACAGATGGTCCATGTTCAAAAACAAACTTTCATGACCTTCATCTGTAAATAACAAATAAACTGCAAAATAATAAAGTCTGTATGCTTGTACCTCATGTTAATTTATCAACTTCAGTCATCCAGGCTTCTAATTATAGTCCTAGAATTTTTTTATTGCCTAGGGTAGAACCACTTTCTCCTCAGTTTCCTTTCCATGTCTTCGGCCTCTTTGGCAAGATGAGTAAGTCTTGGCTTACAGTCCTGTGTATGCTAAAAGCTAATCAGTACATAGACTTCCAACTTCTAGAATGGCTTTTCTTCTATGAGAGATAGTGATTTAAATGTCTTTCTTTACAAACTAATGTGAAAAATTAGGCAGACTGTCAAGCAGTGCGACTATATAAGGCTTTTTAGATATGACAGAGGCCTGATCAAGTCTTGTGCATTCCTAATAATTATTGCTTAATAAGCAAGTAAGAATCCCCTTATGATAAGACTTCGTACAGACCTAATGACAAATAAGACTTCACACAGACTTAATAATAAACAAGTGAGTATATGTACTGGAAGCAGTCTGAAAAATTCAAAGTTAATTTTTAGTTTTCAGTTCTGAGTTTCAGTTAATAATAATTTAGAATAAATAAATAAAAATAGAAATACGCACATATATCTTAAGAAAACCCATGTTTTAAGCCATCCTATGTAGCTTCAAATAACAAAAGTTCTACAAAAATGGCAACTTATTTTAAGAGTTACATTAAGAAAATACTTAATACCTACTAAATTCATATGCGTGATTAAATTCTTTTTTGTCTTATGTCCTACTTGCTTGTTTGTTTTTGGTTTTGTTTTTGTTTTGTGGTGGTGGTGTTGTTGGGTTTTTTTTTAATGTGTATTTATTCCAATTGCTTATGAGGAATACATTTTAAAGACATTTACCAAACTATGTGATATTGTTTATAAATATATTTTTTCAGTGAATTCTTACCTTATGGTATGAAAAAAATTAATTTGCAAAGTATGAAATTTATTAATATTTTAAATGCAACATGAATGTCATTTTCAATTAAAAAGTATTAGAAATATTTTAGTCACTCTGTGTTATATGAAGATAACTTGAAATGTACTTTGATAGCTGAAGAATGATTTCCATATTCTGATAGATCTAAAAATATATACAACTGATACCCTATTAAATTGTTGTGTCCTTTTTCTATACTCATTTTGACACCACTTCTGATTGCCAAGATGTTAATTCGCCAAGCAGAAGCAATCTCCTATTATAATTAGCTTGTTTCTTGATTAATTCAATGATGACAAAGGTTTTTGGAAGCAAACAAGTCCTTGTTTCAAAGAGAATGAGCCTGTTGTAGATACCAATCTATATTACAGAATCAAAACAGTATTGCTTTAATCCAAAACTTGACATTCATAAGTTAAATAAAAACAAAGTACATAATGTAGCTGTCATGGAGTAGGAACGGGCCACTTTTTAAAATAAAATAGATATCAAGAGTTGGAAACTTAGGTCTTGAGAATTTAGTTGACTGAGTTGACTTCTGTGGGCACTTCCAACTGTTCTGAGTATATCACTTACTATGAGATGGACTGCTTGAATGAAGTGATGAAGTGTTTTCACCTCTTCCCTTTCCCAGACTGTTCTTCTAGTATTTGTAAAGCACACTGGTGAACTAATCTTTAATTGTTTAGTTAATTACATTGTAGTACTATCTAGAAGTTTGTTTTTAACCTTTGCACTCTTGGTACTCAAAGGCAATCATTCCTATTTTCATTGCTGAATTGTGGTCAGGCAACTTCTTGCTTGATCTTTGTCTGGATTTGTTTCTAGATTTAGGTCTTCCTTAGGAAATAGAATGGCGTTTCTCCTGTAGCATAAAGATGCTGAAATTCACTGATCAAAGGCAACAAATAATCTGTCCTCCATTGTAGTGACAAAAAGCTTTTTAAAACTTAATTCACTGGATCGTCCCCATGGTCACATGTCAGCAAAGCACTCCTTATTTCTTTTTGCTCAGATGTAGTAAAAATACTAAATAAGCTTAGATACTTGCTGTCCTTAACGATGAATTGTGAATTAAACTGTATGTGCTTAGTGACAATTACAAATGGAAGAGAAAACATTCCTCAGTAGAATTACTTTTGTCTGATGCAACTTGCATTTATAAAGTGGATTAAGAAAACTTTTACTAATATCCAACGCTGCAACGTTATGTTTTCTTCATTCAGGTGAGGAATAATGTTTAGATAGATTTTGGTGTTTGTTACAGGATTCATGTGATAATTCATTTTGGTTTGTTTTTTTTTCAAGAACACCTACAGACGATATGAAAAAAATTTAAAGAGCAGCCTGCTATTAGAATTCAAATTTACATTTCTACCTGAATTCAATAGTTAGATCTTAGTTTGAATGCATTTTAAAAGTATTTCAGAATCAGTTTATGTATTTAGAAGAATTGTTTTCTCTAGGTATATAAGACTAGTTCTCTATTCCCTTCTGTCTTGCACTTAGTTTTATCCAGATGCATGGAGAAGGTAGGGACGACTAGCAAACTAGAATTATCCACTTGAATCAGCTTTATTTATACCCACTCTACAGCACCAGTGTGCACAAAAGCCAGTTTAAAGATGTTACAATGTAAGCAAGATCCACTAGGTTGAAATAATACAAAAAGTATAAGACAGTAACAATAAATCTGTGTCACAACTTTCCTACAGACTACTTCAGCTTTCTATAAATCTAAATTAATCTAAATTTTCTATTAAAATGAATTTGAAATACATTCTATTGTGTTACAAATATATAGCCAAAGAACTAACACTTTTTTTGAAGATTCTTGTAGAAGAAAAGAGGATTTTATGGAGCTCGAAGTTCCACAAACAACGTCTACATAAAAAAAAAAATAAATTGTAAAATTCATTTTTTTTTCTCAATATTTAGCTATTGCTTTCATTTCCTACCTTCTGTTCTTTCCTACAGAAAGCCATGAGATAGCATCCATCCCCAGTTTTGGTTCAAAGGATCAGTTTTGGAGCAGTTTCAGTGCACTGTGGAATGGTATTTTTTCTTTTAGAAAAGCTATTCCCACACTGTCTGTTTAGAATACCTAAACTAATGGAATAAAAATCAATGTCAGGACTACACTTGAGCAAAGAAAAATTTATCTGGAGAAATGTGACCAACCTTGTAACAATTGATCACAATTTCCAGCTTTGCAATGAACAAATGACTCTCACGGCCTCTCATACTTCAAGCTTTGTCATAAATGCTAGACATAAAATATATTAAATATTCTGGAAATTATGATAATAGAAGCTTGCAACACTTGTACTTCAGCAGAGCTGTGTGGCTTTGATTTTGTCTCACAAACATATTGCTGGCATGAGAGCCTTCCTCTAGGGGCACCATGTTGAGCAAGTGAAAAGAGAATTTGTTAGTTCTTTCATTTAAAGAGGATCATTATTAATATAAAGAACTGCACTTCATATTGATCATACCTCTTTGATGACAATTTATCCAGTAGGCAAATAATTTTTGAAAGAAAATGGTCGAATGTCTAGCAGTAAATGTAGTGTAGTGTGGACTTTGCAATCTAGAAAAGCCCCCATTCATTACCAACATTTTCTCACTTTTAGCTTTAACCCTTACTGCCAGATGTACACATAGAGATGCAATTAAATGGTTGTTATGATTACATAAACTAAAGAGCTTAGTATGACAAGTAGCCAGCACTATTCCCATATATTCAATCACCTCCACTGAAGAAGAAGAATTATGGTTAGTTCTATCATGGGCACTAAAAGGAATTTATTCCCATTTACCCCATGTAAAGTCTGGTTCCTGATTATTAGAGTTGAAAATCCTTGAAAGACCCTTGAAATCTCAAATTGAGTGCTATGTCCATCCTGTAGTAACAATGACATTTTCATATACTTACTCTGGGCTTCTGTGATGCATTTCTCGCTTGCTATAACACCATTAGCATGTAGCTAAATTTGAGTAATATTTGCAATAACACTAGGGACTTTAAAACAAATACTTAAATGCCTACCTTTGAGATAAATCAATGCCAATGTAAGTTGGACGTACAAGCAATATGTAATTTACATGTCTGCATTCTGTATTTTTAAACTTGGGATACAGCAGCTGAGAAAATCAAAGCCAAACCATTATCAGCTCCTGATGCAATTTGCATATTTTACTTTTTCTTCTTAGCAAACAGAGAAGATGAAGTTAAATGTTCTGTAGAGGAGATGGGATTAGAGTTCAATGAGGCTGATCTATTTTCGCTTTTCTACAGAAAGTAATATATCAGAATTATTGTCAATACTGTATTGGTACCTTACCTTCCTTCTACTTTTCACCAGATAGCCTGTTATGAAGAAAGCCAGTGACCACCACTGATATGTCCTCAGGCCAATAACCATATGTCATATCTTCCCTGGGATTAATGGAGTTATTCACATTTATGCCTGTAAAGAAATCGTGTCATAGTCAAAGAAATGAAGGCATACCTGATACAGTAGGTTTGATCTGCACATATGCCATCCAGTGGACAGCTCTGAGCAGTATCCACAAAGATTAAAATAGGTTTCTCCCATCTCTATTTGAAGGTATAATTTCATGATGTTTCTGCATGGACCTTCTTTTTATTCTCTCTTTCCCCACTGTGTGGGCAGCCAGCTCACTCTGTTTGCACTTCCCATAGCTGATTGGCATAACCATCTCAGTCATTTCTCCTGTCCCTTCCACAATTGTACCATTTGCTGAGGTTTGCAGGTGTGTCCTTTTAGTTCCCTGTCCACCATGTGTTCTTGGTTGCTTTTATTGCATGCCATATTTGCTAGTCACTTGCATTTTCTAGTCATTTATTTGCATTTAAAGGCACAGGAGTATAGGAAAGGCTGAACTACCACTGTTTTTCTGCTTAGGGTACCCAAGTCTGTTGGTCAGACTAATACTGAATTCTATTTCAGACACAAAATTTCCATGTGACAAATAGCTAGGAAGTTGGTATTATTCCATTCACTAGTTAAAAAATTCTACTGTGCTTTTTAGAACACATCCCCTGGGCACATGAGAGCACTCTACTGAATGTTCCTAAGTGATCTAGCATGTTTACAGTCCAGGCTTTGCACTGTTGTGGGATCTCTGTGTTGCATTTCTGAGGCATCAGATTTCCACTAGAGCAGTGGTATGCCTGTAAGTACGTTAGATATTAAACATAGTTAAGTCTCTCATGCTGTGGATTTTCTCTGTTTCTTTTTTAAAAAGAACAGAAGATTCAAATTACTTGGTTTTGGTTTAATATGAGCAAATACTTATGCTTGTGCTTCGTTCTGGTTTGTTCTAAGTGCATCACGTAGGATAAAGATATAAAGATACCAGTGATAAGTCTAGAAAGAAATATAATTGCATCTGATTGTATGAAACCTACCAGTCTTTACTGAAGGCTGGATTGAGAATGTCTCTTTGTTGTGGTTTGATCCCAGCTGGCAACTAAACACCACACAGCCAATCACTTGCTCACCTTACACTGGGTTGGGGGGAGAATCAGAAAGGTAGAAGTGAGAAAACTTGTGGATTGAGATAAAGACAGTTTAATAGGCAAGGCAAAAGCTGCACATACAAGCGAAGCAAAATAAGGGATTCATTCACTACTTCCCATCAGCATGCAGGTGTTTGCAGGAAAAGCAGGGCTCCATTTGCAGGAAAGCAGGTCTCCATTATGCTTAATGGCTTCTTGGGAAGACAAACACCCTAACTCTGAATGCCCTCCCAGCTTTTATTTCTGATCATGACATCATATGATGTGAGATATCCCTTTGTCCTAGCTGTGTCCCCTCCAAACTTCCCCAGCCTAGTCGCTGGTGGGGCAGGGTGAGGAGCAGAACAGGACTTGACTCTGTGTAAGTACTGCTCAGCAATAACTAAAACATCCCCTAACTATCAACATTGTTTTCGGCAAAAATCCAAAACATAGACCCATATAAACTCCTATGAAGAAAATTAACTCTATCCCAATCAGAACTTGTCCACTTTTCCAGCTACTTTCAGATCTTTTCCCAAACTTAGAAAATTCTTTATTTCCTCTCACTCCTCCACCTCCCCAAATAAATGAGTAATATTCTTTGAATATATTCTGCTAAAAAAGGCTACAGCAAAAGGATTCCTGGGAGGCCAAATGACATTATGCTAAAGTTTTTATCATTTTATTCCACAGGTGCAGACTACTTTCTTTTGAAAACCTTTCCTTGCTTTGTTTAATTCAAATTTCTACATGTCTTTTCTTCTGCTCTGTATTTCCATCTGGGCTGCAAATAGGATCAGTACAAAACCATCTCATGATGTTGCCAGCTTCAGTGCCTACAGAAGATTTCTTAGCGCTAACAGCTCATCTCTTTGGGTTACTTTAACTGCTTCTCTGATTTTGAAGACAGAACTTTATTTTTATTTTCTGTCCTCATGAATAGCTGAGTTCTGCACTTATGAGTGGAATATGACTTTGTATGTGTGTCTGTCTCTTATGCTTATATTGCAGGTTTTTTTAAAAGTTGTCTTCACTAAGTTGAACACTACAAATATTGCATATTCCCCACATAGGGTTTTTTACGTTGTATTCAAGAGTCTTAAGAGGCTACAACACATGTGTCAAAGCTATCAATCAAATCAATGATAAAATATGAACCTTATTGAATGCTTGTATTTGTTTCTTGTGAATGCAAAAAAAAATACTTGACAAAAATGAAAGTCTTGCAAAGACATAGTACACTGTTGAAAATAGACAATCTATTGAAAAAAAATGCATATTGAAGTTACATGGGAGGGAATATGATGGTCTTCATCTGCTTTATCCTTTGCATTTTGTTACACTAGGCAAGTGATAAATTTTAACTTTTATTTCTCTCATTAGTCATTTCAACACCTGTATCCATTAAGTATCACTCTGATTTCACTTTGCCGTTTATTTTTATAGAAATCTATTAAGTAGTCTTATTCTATTTCAATGCAGGTGTGTAACTGCAGAATAAAAGTGGTCAAGTAGAAGTTTGATTAACTAGATCAGGGATAATTAGAGAATGACATTTGGAAACTTGAATTTGGGGGCTTATTATGTTGTCCCATCTATTTTCAGTGTGGCTACATGAATGCTGACATTTATGGAAAACTGAACGTCTGGTTTTATATTCCAAATTTTCTTAACAGGGAATGCTTTACACATTGGATTTAATTGTTCCTAGTCTTTGATAACTACTTCAGAATGCAACCTTAGTACACATTGTATGAAAACTTCTGATAAAATTTAATACAGAATTAGTATTAGTATATACAGAAAGACTATTGTTTACAGTCTATCTGAAACTCTTAATCTATTCAGAGAGTTTGTCTGTCATTTCATTTCATAGTATCTTTCGACAGAGTAAAGCAAACAACATGGAAGCTGAATGCTTTTGAAAGGTTTTCTTATAACAAGAAAGGCAAGCACTATTTAAAAAGAAAAGTTATATTTTGCCACTGAAGTTTTTGATGAGATGGGTGAAATATTTGACTAATTTGGAAGTTGTAGGAACGTAAGAAGCAGATTATCATGATATGATTACTTGGTGTATTATGCATTATTTTGAATCCATAATGATGAGTTACAGAAGAATTCATATACAGACATTTCTCTAAAGATAGAAATGGTGAGACTTCATATATGAAAAGCCACAGAAATAAACTTAGTAGAAGCCTTTTTATTGAAATCTTTTATTGTTTATGACTCTTGGGACATAAGAACAACAAAGAATTTGCCCTGACATTTCTACGTAGCATAGTTAATGAGGTTTCCTTCCTTTCTTTCTAGTCATCTAGTTCAATTTCAGAGCAAACTGTGAAATTGTATGCAAGGGAATGTTAAACTTTTTGTTTTGTTTTGTTTTGTTTTCAATATTGCTTTAAGCAAACAGGATTCCTACTTACTCTTTTGACATTGCAGCAGACATTGCAGTTGCATCATAGTTATTTGAGTTATAAATTACCTGAATTATCTTTATTTATTATTGCTTTCTGATAGTGT
>VXBH01002815.1:49305-88196 GCA_013400035.1 Rynchops niger
AACTCCAAAAAAAACAGTGATTAAAGAAGTTAAGAAGGCAAATGAGAGGAGCTTGTAACAGTACGTGGCTATGAGCTAGGTAGTAGAAAGATTAATATAAGAAGCTTGAATTTTAAATCTAAGTAGAAACATCAGCAGACAGTACAGATGATTAGGTCACAGTCATACTGGTCAATGAACAAGTTTAATGAAGTAAAGCATTCCGCCTAATGTACTGCCATAAACATTAAAAGATACTACAGGTGGGAACTGATACCTTGTTATGGAGTGTTTCAGAGAGTTCTTTTGGATACTGAATACTTTGAAATGGCTACCTATATATAGTAGCTAGAGTTTTATTTCTGCAAAAGGTACCCACTCTATTCCTGCTTTTCATCATAGTACATGAGAATAATCCATGTTGAGATGTTCTATAATGAGCAGAGACACAGTTTAGTAACTTCTTATGAAAGGAAGCTCTAAAAGATAACTGTGTACAATGTGGTCATTAATTAAATAAATTCCCTTTCTACATTTCTAGTCCATCATATATAAAACTATTAGTAATGCAGTTGCAAAATAAATAGTGTTTTGAAACATACTGACGAGTACTCAATAGTCTGGTTTTGCCATCTAATTTTAATAGCACTCAGAGGTGGTTAGTAACTAAATGAGAGATTTGTATTCCTCTTGGTAGGTGAAATGATTTTCTATAAGAAAAGAAACCAGCAGTATTTTCAGTGCTAAAAGCTGTAAGATTCCAATTCTGAACTCTTGATCTACAAGTAGAATAAATTATACTTCAGTGGCAAAATCTACAGCACAATGAATTAAGAGATATTTAAAATAAAATGTTCAACAGTAGTCCTTAAAACATGCTTAATGGACTCCAAAAAAACTAAGTGAAAAATATAGTTGGAGCTGAAGTAGTCTTTTAAATCTCTTTCAGAGGACTTTTTAAAATTATTATTTTTTTGTTCTTCAAATAATATTGTATTCAAATGGAATTGTACTTTGTGAATCACATCGCTCAAGTTTATAATATTAAATGATGAAATCAGTATACCTCAAATATTTGAAATCTTTTAAAGCAAACACATTAGAAACATTTATATAATAAAAACACTAATAAACAAACAAACGAAAAAGCAAACAAGCCCAAACTCTATCATAACTAAGGAAGATGATAGATTGAGGGAATCACTGAATGAAAGGGCAAATATATTATCTTGTGCATGACATCAGTACATCTGATACTAATTAGTCAGGGTTGCATCAAGCCAGTTATTCTAAAATCCCTCCACTGTTTTGCTTGCAAATCATGTTATTGCTATAGCTGGTCAGATATTTTTCTTTTGACCACAGCATTGATCAGATGATGTGCACAATGTGCAGTTGATGTAAAAGCATCAGAACTTGCCAGACGGAGTATGCTCCTATGCAAATGGCAGAAGATGTTACAAGTATTGGACACTGACTGAAACAAGAATTTATGATGGTTTTCTACCCACATTTTTTTCTGTCTGGTCTATGTAGCAGTTTGAATGATGCTTTAAGGTGAATAAATTGCCAGTAGCCTACTGGGATTTCTATGCCCTTCCTGATGACCCCTGGCACTAACACCAACTTCAGTTTTGGTGTGTGTCGTAAGCAGAAAGAATTGTACAGGCAGTTTGGTCTGACTGTATTTCCAAAGCATAACCATCATCATGCAACATCAGCAAGGTCTTAGTTGCTTTTACTGGTTTTAGTTGTAGAATTCATAAAACACAAGACGAAGCTCACACCACACTAGTACCTCACCGCTAAACTTCCACTTCCACCAAATTATCCAAGCTGGGGTCCTGTTCCATTTCTTGTCATTAAACATGAAATGAGAATTTGCTTCTAAGTATACTTATTTAAGATAGTAATATTTGTACTTAATATGAAGTAATATTTGTAATAAATATCTTACTATCTTACAATGGGTACACAATATATGTAAAAACATTGCACATATTATTTAGTCCTATAGTATGTTTTACAGTGTATATATAGTATATTATGCAGTAGAAGTTGCATTCATAAATAAGATCTAAAGTACACTTCAGTGTACACAGTGCATGTCTTATACACAACTTTACCTATAGGGGAAATTTTGACTGTCTGAGGATGTTTTGGACATGATGTTGGTGTTACCCCTGGTCTTAAAACATATTTGCTTTCTGGATAGAGGATGGGAAGAAAAGAACTTCCTTTTTAACCATTTCCTGGTGTAAGCTTATCTTCACAATCATTCTGAGCTTGGTGATACCCTTCTACACAGAGGATTTAACTTTACTAATACAGTCCAGAGCATGTGTGATTTCTGATGCCATAATGAACTGAGTAATTCTGTCTTCAAAGCAGGGTTAAAACAATTTGAGGTAAAGAAACTACAGGGTTAGAAATTGAGTAGGAGGGTTAAATCAAGTTTGAGATTAGGCCCTCATTTCAGGCTTCTGTACAGCCCAGGATACTTTTCCTTCGTGGAACAAAATAGGCCATGAAGAGCTATCTACTTAGATATCAATGCTGCTGAGTGCCCCTGCTAATTTTTAAGGCTAAAGTGTAAAAAATCTGTGTTTCCGTATTTCAAAAACCACATTCTTTGAGACAGATGGCATGTCTTCATGCTATTAAAAAGCAGTATAATATAGTAAAAGCATCAACTAAGATTCCGTAGGCAGTTATATTAGAGGGATTAGCTTTACAACTCTATTAATATTTATGCAGACAGTGCTTATTATGTGTAACATTCCTATTAACTCAGGGTCATATTGAGTCTTTTTAACCATCAGATACCTGTGTAGGTTGTGAGAACTTTGCATAGTCTAGAATAATAGCATGCTCCCTTCAAATGATTTGGCGCAAGAATGAAGTGATCTGAACAATCTGAAGAAGGCAGGGGTGTGAGCAAGAAAGCTCATTATATGTTTACAACTGTTGTGTATTTAAACATTTGCTGGATTGAACTGTGAAACAGTAATTGTGTTCTACTGTAAAGACAGGAGTGTATCTGTCACATTGAATATGCCTCTCTAAAAAAACCTACAAGCTACTCTCATAGGCTTCAGGTATGCCTTTAGCACTTGCAGTCTGGAGGAAAAGCTGTCTGATTGCCTCCTCTTTCTTGTGAAAAGGATTAAAAAAGCCCCAACCTATGTATTTTAACCTTTAGAGTGTTTAAAATCAAGCAATAAAGATCTATTTAATACTCTACTCAATTGATACACTTTAAAATGTGTTCTACCCAGATAAAAGCTTTGTAATATGACAGCTAAATGTAGTGATTTCTAAATTGACCATTCTGAACAGATTAAGGAGCAGTTTGAATTACCTTTTAACTGAAGTTAAAAACCTAATTGTAAATTAAGTATATCCTGCATTGAAAAATCAAGGAATATGCATTTTGTACTCCACTAATTTTCGTGCAGTGGCTGCTCTCTGAAAATTATTTTGGAAAGAAATCTAAATCTTAATTGACCTCTTCATTTGCTCACAGTTCTTAAAATTCTGGGGCCTGGGTTCTGGTTCTGTCAACAAACTGACACTTTCACTGGAAGCTATATTTGCTACATATTCCAAATAAGGATTTGAAGGGACAAGAGGTCTGAAAGGATCAATTTTATAACTACAGGGGAGGGAAGTTGCAAAATTCATGTATAGGAGGGTAAATAATGAAGCTCACCTCTGCTTTAAAAACTTATGGAAAGAGAAGCTCTGTAGCTAAACATGTTGGTTTCTATACATTTCTGCAGTTGCAACATCTGTGGCTTATAGCAGCAGTACTGTCCAAATATCCAGAAATGTGTAATCTTTTTAATTCTGCTCATAAAAATATTTCATAGAGCTATTTCTGTCTAATTTATCAGATATTTAGATCCAAAATGTTTGAACAAAGTCTTTCGGCTTTACATATTGCAAACAGGCCATGAGAAAAGAACTACACGCCCCTGGACTTGTAACCAATAAAATCAGAAGATATTCTCCACTCTTTAGGGTGCTAAAATTCATTATTACAGCTCTTTAGATTTTTTACGTTCTTCTTTACATTTCTTTGTGTTACTTTATATTTTCTTTATGTAACAGAAAGGGAAAGTAGTCTTATTAGTTAAATGCTTAAAAAAAAAAAAAGTATGATAATACTTTATTTTTTTCTTTTTTATCTCTTACCTGGGAAAAAAAGTTGAAATTTAGGTTTTTGTTTTTCAACAGAACACTGAATTAAAATCCTTTTATAATACTCTGGATTGCTGGAAACCGGAGTCTTTCAATACCATGATCTGTCAGTATAAGAACTTCTTGGATTGAGCGTACAGCTCATCTAAAACACAGGCTTGCAATGAAATTTATCTAACCTTTCTGTAAGAGGAAATCTTAGGCCTCACTCTGTGTCTTGTGGAAAAGTATTAGATGGTACAATACACTAAAATGCCAGGGTGTTCTCCACATTTTGTGAAAGGAATGTTTGGGTTTAGAATGTTTCATTTGCTTAAATATTAGAAGGTGTGAGATTTTTTAATAAGTGTGGTGTCAGCACTAAATGACCAGATGACAACATTTGGACATGATCCAGAAGAAAAATCAAGATTGATTCAGCAGTTGTTACTATAGAATTCACTGACAATTACATTTTATTTCTGTGCTTGACTGTTTGCCAGATGAGGGTATAAAATGAAAAGATCAGCCATACCTTCAAATATTTCTGTATTAGATATGGATGTGGCTGATTTCTTTTTCATTTTCTTCTAGGCCTTTTCTGGAAATACAAATGCAGACACTGTTGTCTACTATAAGCTTCAGCATTCAATTAAAGCAAGATATCTCCGTTTTGTGCCTTTGGACTGGAATCCAAATGGCAGAATTGGAATGCGCATTGAAGTGTACGGATGCACATACAGTAAGTGTTTTGCTTAATCAGCTAAATGAAACAACTATTCATCATTGTCTTTGTTTACCTAAATTGCACTTGCAAGTAGATTTCTAAGCTTAAATTTAATTTTGAATAAAACTGATTCAATAAGTTTATGTGCAGACTTCACTAATTTCTGCATCATCTAACAATATGTGATGCTTATTTTCCAGTTCTTTCTGTGTTGGAACAAGTGGTGTGAACTTAATCCAATAACTAATTTCCTGCAAACTCCTTTTTTGATAGCCTTAAAAACTGCATCTTAACATGGTATACTTTCCATCTAAAGAGCAAAATGTGAAAAATGTTTACCTTTTTAAATATATATGGGCTTGATCCTGAGCCAATAAGAGTACAAGTAGATAGACGCACCACTACATGACTGAAGGACATGTCAAAGTTGTTATATATTTAAGGGTTAATTTTAGAATAATTTTAGTGTCATTAATAAAACATTAGTAACTGATATAAGAAATTGGAAGACAAATGCATAAAAGTTATGGTTGTATTGGTCTGCTGGACAACGTAAATCTCCCTGTAGTCTTCCTGTTACAGTTCTTCATCTCCGGACTTTTTAGCCAATATTCCTCCTAGCAAGCTGTTTACTGATTTTTATTCTCCACAGCTTTTAACCATGAGGGAAACAGTTTATTTTAAGTAACCTCTTTAATTGCTTGTTTTAAGTACTTTCATGTAGGATTAATTTTTTTATTCAACTTCTATGCTTAAATCTTTCTTTACATGGCTGGTTTCTTCTGAATTCATTGCTATCTGACTTTAAACTGAACATCAGTAAAACACATTTCTGGGCTTTCTGCCTTAAACTTGGTTTGGTAAAATGAGTAAAAGACCATGAACTAAGGATATTGAAAATTTCAACCTCACTGAAAGAGATTCGGTCAACTCAGAAATCAGGCAAACTGCACCATCCCAGAGAACAGGCAGCTCATGCCAGGAGAAGGGTGTGAGAAGCTAAAAACACACTGAATTCCTCAGTGACATTTGCCTGAAGTCTGGGAACATGACTTATGATACATAGAACAATCTAGTGATACTGCTGTAACTGAGAAATGTGGTCAAGATTTAACTTATCCTCCACTTTTTAAGTACCAAGACTACTAAAAGCTAAAAATGGAGGCTGAACAGATGACTTTATCTTTCCCAGTGGAAAGCTCTTCTGTCTCTCCCATTTGAAATCTTATGTCTGTGGTACTTGATGAGAGTACATTCTTGCCCATCTCTAAGCTTCACTGAAAGTCAATCATCTATGCTTCTTCCCAGTCCTTTACCTTGCGCATTCAACAACGTTTAAATCCTTACTCAAAGTCTTGCTCTCAAACATTTCCAAAATGAAGAGTTCTCTTTTGCCCATGCCTAAAATATAGATTTTAATTATCTGTATTCACTACTGTAATTTTCTGTGTCACACATTGCAAGGTACCTTATGGCTCTCTTGTGTGATATCCCTTTTGCCATGCTGCCAATGGAAAACCTACTAGTCTAAGGGACAAAAAGAGAACAGTGTCCGTGTTATTAAAAACAGTAAAACATATAGAACAAGCAGTTACAATACAAGTTACAAGGAATATTTTTTTCATCCATTATCCACATTAATGCAGTACATAAAGAATGTGATAGTGTTAAAAACATGGAAACTTTTTTTTTTTTAAGTTGTTTAACATTTCCTCTGTGTTAATGATGTTGAGAATTCTTGAAATTCTTTCTTTTTTCTATGTATAAATGCTTTCATTCGAAAAGAATTGCAGACTGATTATCATCTCTTTATTTGTTTTGAACATCTAGAATTACCATGTGTTTTTAGCAGTTCAATTCAGTTGTTATTGTTGCAGACAAACGAGGTGGCTATAGTCTTACTGTTCTAAAATATATTTAATAATTTGAAAGATGAATTCTTTCTCTCCAGTCTTTTCCTCCATTTATTAGACACATGCAGGACATGTAGCTATTGTTACAATAATTATGCCTGGCTGTTTCTGAATTGCTAGGTACTTTTCCAGGCAGGACCAGAAAATAAAGAAAAGAAGAAAGGCCCGTAATACTTACTTTAACATTGATTCATACTTTCCACATTTCCCATTTCCCATTCTTCCCTTCAGAAAGATCTCAGTGGGTCTTACATTGTAAGAGTAAGCAACTTTCTTTCCATTTGACACCACATATGTGGACAGTGTTCGGTATTCAAGCACAAATGCAGTAATTTCTTCCTTGAGCCTTACCTGTGGCAAATCACACAACTAAAACTAAAACTGCAATAATAAATACAGCTGATCTCACTATTCCATAAAGTGATACTGCAAGATGCATGTCTGTTACATACAAAATAAGTCATTATTATTATTGAAGTAATATTTATTGAAGTAATACATTATTGAAGTAATACAAGTCAACTCTTGGCACTACTTTCAGGTTGCTTCTCTGTTGTCTCCAGCCAAATACCTGCACTGAATAACTTAGCCTAGTATCGTCAGCACTAATGTTTCCCCTTTAATTACAGTCTCAGTGAAGTTTGGTAAAGTCCATGATAGATGTCTGTAGGATAAAGCAGGTTATTATGAGTTTTGTTTCTTTTTTTTTTNACTTCTTTTTTACTAGAAACTTTTTAGGCCAAGGATTGTAGGACTGTTACATTTTATATGTTGTAAAGCATACTTCCAGAACAAGTCCTTCCATCTTCACCTCTTTGGACTTATGGAATGGAAAGCCTAGATAAGGTCAGTCAGTAATGGAGTTCTATGAAACATTGAAAGAGTTCCCCTGTATGCTTTGGTTTAGTTCTTCTCCTTCTTCGCTCTGACACTTCTGTCATGTTCCTCGGTTTTCTTACTCCTATTCTACAGTCTTTTTCATGTAAGAAAGAAAGAAAGACGTTTTCTACCTCTAGGTGAACTACGTGGCTTCATGTGGACTGACGAAATCTGCTTGTGCCATGACTACAGAACAAACACTCTGCTGCCACAAAACCCCACCCCAAAATCTCTCCCGGCCTCTGCCTGAGTTCTCCCTATTTAGTGTGTGCAAAAGAAACTGAGGAATATCTACAGACATTTCCTGTGTCTTGTTTCTGAAAAGTCAGATTATGACAATTAAGTCACATAAAGCAGAGTTTAGTTTAAGCTATCCCCTGGCACTAAAAAAGATAAATCAGAAGTCTCTTTGGTTTACTTGTTTCTCCATTACAACATGCTCTTTTTCATACCATTCGCTGAAACCCAATAGACTAGAAATAGAAAAAAAAAGAAAAGGCTTCTCCATATGACAGACAGAGGAGTTTAAATGTGAAAATGACAATTGTATACAATTGTAGAAGATGGGTAACTGGCAACGAAATGCATGCTGTCCATTGAAACATAGTCAGATGTCTAACAACAAGCCCTGCAGATACTGTGATGTGCAAACCCTCTTCCAGAGTCCTCTAACACTAATAACACTCTTTTTTGAACATTCCATGACTGGATGGAATGCATAAGAACTATGGCACAGTTACATCAGTCAAAGAAAGGACTTTCTATGCTCTTCATAATTGCAATAATGTGCTTTCTAGGGCTTGATGTGAATGTGATTGTAAAAAAGTTAATTTTAAATATGGTTGATTGAGAACAATCTCACTATGCAACTTCCCCCATTCTGCTCCTCCCCCTACCCGGCCCTGACAAAGGCTTTGTTTTAAGCAATACCTAGGACCTGATTTACCTAACTTTTCTGAACCTTTTTGGGGCTGCTTTCCCTAAAACTGGAAAGGACCAGAGAGCAGATTTCTCATTTTAATACAATTGGTCAGGACTAAGGATACCTAAAGACAATAAAAAAATGTTAAACAGTTTGCACTGTTTTAACATTTTTTCAAAACAAAAATCTAATCATTTTTCAAACGTATTGCACCTAAACCTTTTGCTCAGGATCACTAGTACACTTGATCCTATGGTGTGTGAGGAGGTTTCCAGAGTTTCCAGTTTTTCAGAGACATTTCATCACTTCCAAAGGTATTTTCACAGTATACTAAGGATATAGATTACATTAATTTGAGAAAGACCCATTGCAAATTGCGATAACAAAAGAGGAGTGTTCATAAAGAAATCAACCTTTTTAAATTTTCCTTATTTATAATAGTAGAGTAGAGAAAACCCATGGAAACTGATGTTCAAGTCTAGGGACTATAAGAAGCTGACAGTGATTGGTAAATATGAAGACATTATGGAACCCTGAGTATTTGGGCTCATTCTTTCTATACTGATAACCGTGTAGGAGACCCAAGCTTTATCTCTCACAACTCTTTCAATTTATTTCTGGTGGTAATGCACAGATGATGAAGACAAAACACGTGTGAGGAATGTTATAAGAATTTTGATTAACATCTGTAGCCCTTTCACAATCTTCATTCATGCATGGTGGTAGAGGGGAGGTTTCATTTTGTTTATTTTCCAAATTTAGACAGAGTAAATTTTGCTTCTTAGGAACTAGCGCTGCATAATAGTAAAAGGGATTTTGGAGGAAAGCAGTGCTAAATATTTATCTTTGTGTCACAATAATTAATAAGTAGAGTATGTTCTCAAACGAAAAAATCTGCTATTATCAGTACTTACTAAGAATATATCTACTTAGATGGTTTGATAGATACATAACAATGTACAAGTTCTATTCTTGAAATTTTTACTGAAGCTATTAAAATTTGTTATTTAAATTTAACATTGATTAATGCTTTTACTGTTCACATTCATTCAATGTTATAATGAAGTCAAACAGTTAACCTAGGATTAATTTCTAAATAGATTGACATGATTGTATATTTGGTAAATTAATTCTTCAAAAGTAAGAAGTACATTATCAATATGTGAAGAAAATGAACAAACTATATTAAAAAACAGAGCTGCATTCACTTCACAAATGTTTTTGAAAATGCAATATAAATGCATTCCCTTCCCTTCCCTGTTTCTAGGGAGATTTGCTGCTTGCTAGGGACTTGGATTCTGGACATTGTGGACAGATTGTTGAGGTGTGGGCAGACTGTTGAGCCTTGTCCAGCCTTCAGAATAACCTGATGCTTTTCCATGTGAGCACCAACATTACTGCCTGGGGAGACCTGATGTGTATTAAGCACGACTACATGGCTTTAGAAGCAAGGGGCAAGGGCATAGGATCTCAGGTGGCATTTTCCTCGTTCCTGCTGAGAAAAGTGCTTGAGGATGACAGGGTGCATCCTTTGCATCAACAGCTAGTTGCACAGCAATAATTATTCGGATTTAACAACGTTGGGACACTCTTTCAGGATCAAGAGTTGCTAGGAAGACACATAATCCACCTCACCATGTAGAGCAAAAGCATCTTTTCCTACAGGCCAGCCAACCTGGTAAGGAGAGCTCTAAACTAGGAATAATGGGGGGGGGGAGGGAGGTGATGGACCAAAATCAAGTGAGTAAGTGTTGATGCTTTTCTGCAGTGCCTGTGTGCTAATGCACACAACATGGGGAACACACAAAAGAAATTGAGGTCTTCATGCATCTGAAATACTACAATCTCATCATGACCATAGAGACATGGTCAACAGCTCACATGACTTGAGTGATGCTGTAAATGGATACAGGCTGTTTGGAAAGGACTAGCCGGGAAAATGAGGAAAGGCAGTTAACATTCATGTGAGCAAGCATCAGGGGTGCACGGAGCTCTGCCTGGGGACAGATAACGAGACAGCTCAGAGATTATAGATTAGGATTAGAGGACAGACCAAAGGTGGTGGCATTGTGGTGGATGTTTGCTACAGAGTGCCTGATATGGGAGAAATGGATGAGGCCTTCTTCAGACAACTGGAAGAAGACTCAGGTTCATAGACCCTGGTCCTTATTGAGGACTTTAATCACCCTGATATCCACTGGTGGGACAACATAGCAGGGCATAAGCAATCCAGGAGTTTTCTGGAATTCTTTGATGATAACTTCCCAACACAGGTGATCAAGGACCTGACAAGATGTCACACTCTATTGTCCTGTATACTTACAAACAAGGAAGAACTGATGGAGGATGTGAAAGCTGGGGCAGTGTTGGCTGTAACAACCATGAGACTATGATGTTCAAGATCCTGAGAGAAGAGAACAAAGCAAATAGCCGGATCACAGCCCTGGCCTTCAGGAGAGCAGGCTTTTTCATGGACAGGGACCTGATTGGAAAAGTAACATGGGAGGTGGTCCTGAAGACAAGAGGGATCCAGGAGAACTGGTTAATTTTCAAGGATAGTTTCCTCCAAGCTCAAGAAAGGTCAATCCCAACAAGCACGAAATCTAGCAAAAGTAGCAAGAGGTCTGCATGGATGAGACAGAAGCCCCTAACTGAGATCAGGGATGAAAAGGAATTGTATAAGAGGTGGAAACAAGGTCAGATGACCTAAGAAAAATTCAAACACATTGTCTGAGCATGCAGGGATGTGGTTAGGGAAGCCAAACCACTTGTATTTGAAACTGATAAAGGTCACAGAATACAATAAGAAGGGCTTCCACGGGCATATCTGCAGAAAAAGGAAGACTAGGAAAAATACAGGGTCACTGCTGAATGGGGCAAGTAGCATAGGAGCAAAAGAGACAGCTAAGGCTAAAGTACTTTGTGCCCTCTTCACATTGATCTTTGCTGGTAAGATTTGCCTTCAGGAATCTCAGGTCTTTGAGGCCCACAGGAAAGATGAGAGTAAGGGAAGTAGGAAGTGGAAATACTACAATCTCAGTACCCTCAGTAGAAGGAGGCTGAGGCTATGTAAAATTTGAACAAGTTGGACATATGTAAGTCCAGGGACCTATTGGGATACACCCATAGTGTTGTGAGGACTGGCCATCATCATTCTGAGGTGATGCTTGTTTGTCTTTGAAAGGTAGGGGCAACTGGAAGAGATTTCTAAAGACAGGAAGAGAGCAAATGTCACTCCTATTTTCAACAAGTGCAAGAAGGAGTATCTAGGGAAATATAAACTGGTTAACCTCATTTCAGTCCCTGGGAAGGTCAGGAGCCAATAATCCTAGAAATAATTTCCAAACATGTAAAGTTAAGGAAATTATTATAAATAGTCAGCATGGATTTATAAAGTAGAAATCATGCCTGACCAAACTAATAACTACAGTGATAGTGATATAACAGTGATATAACTAGCTTGTGAGTGAAAGGGAGTGTTTGGTGTTTATCTTGAGTTTAGCAAGAATATTGATACTGTCTCCCCTAACATCCTGACAAACAACTGATAAGCACAGGCTATTTACGTGGACAGTGAAGTGGACTGAAAACAGGCTGAACTGCCTGGCTGAAAGAGTTGGGATCAGAGGCACAAAGCTGAGTCTATTCACTTGTGGTGTATCCCATGGGTTGAAACTGGTTTCAGTGCTGTTTAACAGCTTCATTAATGATCTGGATGATGAGGCAGAGTGTACATTCAGCAAGTTTGCAGCCAATAAAAATTTGGAGGACTGTTTGGCACACCAGAGGGTTTTAATGCCATTTAGAGGGACCTGAACAGGCTGGGTAAATGGGCTGACAGGAATCTCATGCTGTTCAACAAAGGTGTTATGGTTTGAGAAAACCCATAACAATTTATTGTCATTTAGACAATTACTCTATCACCCGATGACCCTCCCCCACCTGGAAAGGGGAATTGGGGAAAGCAAGGAAACAGAACGGTTGAAATATAAATAAATTTAATAGGATAAGACAAAATAATTAACAATAATACTAAAGAAACAGTATTAATCCGGATACTAATATGTGATATACAAGAATTATACTCAGCCAATTATATCAGCAGGAAGCTGTCAACTCCCAGTTGGACACTGCGAGTTCAATGGCTTCAGGAGGAAGGGAAGGCCTCAGGGGTCAGGCACTGGGCCAAGGAGTTTCTCTGGACTGCCACCATCAAGGGAGAGAGAAACTACACAGCAAACTTTCTAATTTATATAGAATGTGATGTTCATGGTATGAAATAATCCTGTTGGCCAGCCTGGGTCAAATGCCCAGGCTTCACTCCTCCTCATCCCTGCACCTGGCAAGGCTTGAAAACACTGAGACCTTGAATCCCACATAGCCTAGCTGACTATAAAGTAAATGTTTTCACAAATTCAGACACTAGAGTCTTCCAAAAGTGCAGTTTTCCCCAGCGTTAGTCCTGTGTCGCTCAACCCAGGACACAAGGGAAGTGCAAAGTCTTGTACCTGTGGAGGAACAATCCTAGCAAGAGTTTACAAGCACACACTGGGGGCTGATGGTGGCTTTGAAGAAAAACATATGAGGATTCTGGTAGACACCAGGTTGACTATGAGCAGGCAACATGCCGTTGCAACGGCAAAGGCCAACAGCATCCTGAGCTGTTTTAGGAAGAGTGTTACCAGCAGGTCCAGGAAGGTTATCCTTTCCCTCTACTCATCTATGGTAATGAAACATGTCTGAACTGCTGGGTCCAGTTCTGGGATCCTTACTACAAGGAAGACATGGACATACAGGAGCAAATACGGCAAAAGCCATGAGTATGATTGCGGGACTGGAGCATCTGCCATATGAGTAGACTTTGAGAGAGCTGGGACTGGAGAGCAGAAGGCTCTGGGGGAATCCTACCCATGTGTATTAATACCTAATGGAAAGGTATAAAGAAAACAGAGTCAGGAACTTTTCAGTGGTGTCCAGAGACAGGACAAGAGACAATGGGCATGAACTGAAATACAGTTTTTTATTGTGAGGATCATTGAACAGTAGCATGAGGTGCCCAGAGAGGTGTGGTCTCTATCCCTGAAAATGCCCAAAATGTGACTGAACATCGTCCTAAGAAACCTGGTGGTGCTGATCCTGCTTTAAGCGTGGAAGTTGGACAGTTTGATTGCCAGAGGTGCATGGTAACCTCAACCCTTTTGTGATTCTGTAATACAGAAAAATGGAAAACACAACGTCCTGTATTCCAGTTCTAATACTGTAATTCAGCTTAATTAAAGTCATGATTGTGTATGATGACAGTAAAAAAAAATTTGATGCAGAGAACCACGCCCTACTCACAGCTAACAGGTTTCCATTTTAGAATATTTTTATTTCTTTCCTAGAATATTATGCCATGATATTATTTTGAACTTCTGTACAGATATCCAGATCGATTTCAATAGTGGCTTAATTCTACAGCCTGCATAAAGGCCCTGAAAATCAGTTAAATATAATGGCCATTATTTGTCTCTTCTTTATTTTGTTAATTAACCCAAATACTGGATCCTGCATTTTGGTCACAACAACCCCAAGCAACGCTACAGGCTTGTGGAAGAGTGGCCAGAAAGCTGCCCGGCAGAAAAGGACCTGAGGGTGCTGGTGGACGGCCAGCTTAACATGAGCCAGCAGTGTGCCCAGGTGGCCAAGAAGGCCAACAGCATTCTGGCTTGTATCAGGAATAGCATGGCCAGCAGAAGCAGGGAAGTGATTGTGGACTGGTGAGGCCTCACCTCAAGTACTGTGTTCAGTTCTGGGCCCCACTGTGCAAGAGGGACATTGAAGTGCTGGAGCGTGTCCAGAGGAGAGCTACCAGGCTGGTGAGGGGTCTGGAGACCAGGTCACATGAGGAGAGGCTGAGGGAGGTGGGCATGTTTAGCTTGGAGAAGAGGAGGCTGAGGGGAGACCTCATTGCCCTCTACAACTGCCTGGAAGGAGGTTGTAGAGAGGTGGGTGTTGGCCTCTTCTCCCAGGTGATTAATGACAGGACCAGAGGAAATGGTCTGAAGTTGTGGCAGGGGAGGTTTAGATTAGATATTAGGAAGAATTACTTTACTGAAAGAGTGGTCAGGCACTGGAACAGCCTGCCCGGTGAGGTGGTTGAGTCACCATCCGTAAAGGTATTTAACAAAACATTTAGATGTGGCACTTGAGGGCATGCTCTAGTGGCAGAGATTTCAGGGGTTTTTTTTTTGTGTGTGTATGGTTGGATTTGATGATCTCAAAGGTCCTTTCCAGCCATAAGGATTCTATGACTCTATGATTAATGGCAGATAAATTAATAGAGATTTTCACCCTAAGAATAAGTAAGAACAGAAATGGCCAAAGTACTTCATGGCTCCAAGGCAAGGAAGATCTTTCAGCATGTGCGATTAGTACTAGATTGGAATAGAAAACAGATCTCTTCCCACTTTGCTGTATTTTCTAATGATAACATCACCATTAAAACAGGACAGTCTTAACATTTGGGGAAGAACAGGAAGAGCAGAAATAAGTTGCACTTTATGGGGCATAAGTGAATGTAGGGATGTTAGTGGTGAGACTTCATATCATATTGCAGTAACACGCAACTGTTGCTTTTAAACACAGTATTATACATTATCTTTCATTTCTTTACTTCTAGGGTCCGAGGTGGTTGGCTTTGATGGGAAAAGTTGTCTAATTTACACATTTAATCAAAAACTCATGAGTGCACTGAAAGATGTGATTTCTCTGAAGTTTAAGGCAATGCAAAGTGATGGAATTCTCCTCCACAGAGAAGGACAAAATGGAGACCACATCACCCTGGAATTAATTAAAGGAAAGCTGTCCCTACTCATTAATTTAGGTAACAGCTACCGTCTCATAACATCTAAAATAGTTATTAGGTATTATTTGTCTAAAACTTATTTTATTTTTTTCTGTGAATTTTAATGTGTGATACTATCAGTATATATTTGAATAATTATATTTTTATATGGAATTAATAGTTTTTATTTTTCTTCTTTCAAGGTGATACTAAAACTCATCCTTCTAACGCCCAAATTAATATTACTCTGGGCAGCCTTTTGGATGATCAACACTGGCATTCTGTTGTCATTGAACATTTTAACAATCAAGTAAACTTTACAGTGGATAAACACACTCATCATTTTCATGCAAAAGGAGAATTCAGTTATTTGGACCTTGATTATGAGGTGTGAAAATTACCTTTCCTTTATTACATTTATTAACTTTGCTATGTAAATAGTGAAACAAACAAAGGAGACAGAACTTAAAGAAGTTTGTAGTGGTTCAGACATTAGGGATTTTCTGTGTCCTAAAGGAATGAATCAAAGAAAAAGATATCTTATTCCATTACTAATGCTCCACTAGACTTGCAGCTCAAAAGTTTCAAAAGACCATCTTTTGCATCTCAGAATTCAGTATTTTAGTATCTTTGTTTCAGTAGTGCTGCAAATGTGGTAAACAGTATGTAAACATAAGGAATGAGCCACAACTCAGTTATTATTTTATGGCTTGATGAAAATTACAACAAATCAACGTAAAATAATTTTAGAAATGTCTAGATTGAGACTTAAATTCCTGTTAAATCTGTCAAATGTAATGTGAAAAGATCTTGCTTTTACAAATGGTAGATACATGAAAAGGAGCAGATGTAATTTGCTGTGACTGTTTCCCACCTATGGTTAAAAATAGCACTATTTCACAGTTGTAATGTGATGACTTCCTGCTTTATGTTTGCCTCTGTCCTGTTTGTTGGATGAGACAAGGAGTGGTAGAACAGAGTGTCCGGAACCCACAAGTCTAAATTACTTTTGTCTACTCATTTGTGGGTTTAAGCACTTTAAAGTAAGATTTCATGTTGTTCTGTGTCTAAATTATCCCATTTCAAGACTATCACTCACAAGATTAAAGTTGTGATTCTGCTTAAAATTTCTGAATCTAAGGCACAATGCCAAAGCTTGCAGGATCATACCAATTAAAAAAAAAAAAAAAGAGAGAGAAAAAAGAAAGGGAACAACAAATGTTAATTTTAACTGACTAGCAAATAGAATTATTTTTTAAATCAACCAGTATTGCAAGTTATTTTTTCCTCTTTTCCACATACTGAAGTTTGAACTATGTGTTACCAATATAAGGTAGGAAGGAAAGCAAAAGCTAGAAAAAAGCCTAAAAACTTACAAAAAAAGTATGAGTGTTTCTGGCTATAAAAATTTCTCAATTTAATGACTTAATGAAACACGATGTATTTAATTTTTTTCTTTTTCATAAAATGATTTTAAATATTAAGTGAAATTTCAAAATTAAAACATAAATATTTTGAACTGACCTTTTCTACAATGTCAACCTGAATAGCTTTGAAATGAGTGAGTTCAAAAGTTCATTTAAACTGGCGTCCTGTTTCCGATGGTGCCCAAGAAACATAGTCTATAACTCAGGTCACACTTGTGGCAATGCTTTTCTAAAATAATCTACTGCTTTCAGTTTCTGCCTCAGGGACTTATTAAGACAGAGTGATATTCTTTGAATTTAATAGCTCTCAATGGATTATTATTTTACTGAATCTTCCAATCCCTTTCTGAACCCAAGTAAACCTACAGTATCACATCAAGGAATTGCACAGGCTAAGAATTTTGAGAAGGAAAAAGTATCTCCCTTCATTTGTTTTGAATCTGCTCTAGAATAATTTGATTTTTTGCACTCTTGTCCTCTGTTATGGTAGTTATGATTTGCACACAGTGGAGAAGTCAGGCTCAAATTTCCTAAAGAGGTTATTAGTGAATTCTCTTCCTTTCTCATTGTCCAGCATGGTCTGCGTGTACTGAGACTTGTCCTTCATGTCCTTGGTTTTGTGGCTGTAAGGGACATGGCAAACTGACAAGACTATTCTAAGCAACTGTTAAGAGGCATCCTCAGAAGAAAAAACAAAAGCCAACATTCCAGAATATTTTAACACATATGTATAACGACATAGCCTAATTTTTGTTAGCCTGTTCTGTTAATACATAGAAGCGATATAAGGAATTAGCCAAGAAGTAGCAGATTCATTATTGGCCAGTCTTTGACTTCTGCTCTTATGCTATTGGCAACTTCTCTCCTTAGAAAATCACTTAATAGTATCATTGATTTCTCTTCTCTTTCTAAGCTCAGCTTTGGAGGGATTCCAGTGCCTGGAAAATCAGGGACGTTGTCACACAGGAAATTTCATGGGTGTTTTGAAAATATTTATTATAACGGAGTGAACATTATTGACCTGGCCAGGAGGCATAAATCTCAGATCTACATTGTGGTAAGAGATTCATAGTTAAGAAATAATAAATAAGTAAAATAGAGAAAAGTAGACGACCACAGACACTTTCATGTGGGACCTGTTAACATACAGTTATGGTAAAATCTATGATGTTTAATGAAAGAAAAATCAAGGAATCACCTAATTGGGCTGTTTTATATTTTCTGCTGTACAGACTCATCCAGTATACGATGCAGGATGGATTTTATTCTTCAGCTCTTTAGATTATATTTACATGTGTGTGATATCTCACTGTTGTGTATTATAGAATACACTGTTGTGTATTATAGAATAATACATATAGAATAATTCTGTATTAACCGAATCCCTACCATTTAGAGAAAAGATTCCAATAACAAACCAACTTTCTTCTGTGTTACAGAAGGTTTTCTATAATTTTCACTAAGCCCTTTGTTTTCTTCCTGATTGTACAAAAGCCGTCTCAATTTGGAGTATTTATTCACTTAGAAACACGAAATGTGGAGACATGATGGAAACAATCAGTTCAAAATAACTAACAATATATTAAATTCTTTCAAGCTCCCAATCTTTTGATTTATATTTCAGTTCAGAATATAAACAAAAATTTGTTTCTGTGTTCCAGAAAAAAATGCATGTCGGGCATCTCTTCTCATGTGAACCTCATCTGAAATATTCCAGAATTAGCTAAACTGATACCACCATGTAATATCCTGTCCATAATGCTGATGGATGTTGGGGAGCAGGCAGTTATAGGAGTCTCTGTGTGGACTAGTGAAAGGGGAGCTGTGAAATTATTGTCATAGGAAATTGCATCATCTTCATCCCAAATGATTTAAACTGTTGTGGTACTTTTGAAACTATTTAGGAGGTGTTTTATAACGTAAATGAATCAGAAAGCATCTGTGTTACCACAGAATCCTTGTCAAATAGCCATTTTGCTGTTCTGATACAGTATCAGGCAGCTGTCCAGCTACCATGGAGGGAGAATCTGCATGTAGAAAGCTTTTGGCGTTTAACAAGATTTATTAATCTGATGCTTGCCTTTTCACTATGGGTCAGTTCAGTAGACTATTCATTTCTCAACAGATAAGTTCGCAAGACAAAGGTTTTATTTATTTATATATTTTTCTTGAAGAAAATGAAATAGATAAACTTTAATGTCTTGCCATGTCATGGGCTAGTGAGTATTTTTCTTAAATTGATTTTTTAGCTTTTTACTATAAGGTCAAAGTTTTATGTATGTTCAAAAGTTTAAAATCTCTTTGTGTTGACCAGGAGTTAAATGTACTTTAAATTCTAAAGACATTAATCTTTTAGTAATCTTCTGTACAGAACAAATTAGTTATAGTGCCAGCAAGTCATTAGATCAAAGTCCATACTGTATCACTGTCAAGAGTCATAAAGTATTAACTAACTCTGACATCAAATGCAAAAAGTGCATTTTTGCCATTCCAGTCTTCTTATCTATATCACTCAGTACAACCACAAATACAGATTAAGCTCAGACTTTGTCAATGAACTTGTCTGGAAGTTTATTCAGACACTAAAGTACCATTGATTTGAGAGGCACCCAAGCATGAAATAAAGGCTAGGTGCCTAAACAGAACTCATGATCTGGTCCATCTGGGCAGGTTTAAAAACACATTTCCTTCTGATTAATGAAGTGTGTGTTTTATATTTGGAAGTAGCAAGAGTTTATGTGTGGACTTTTCTCTGACTATTTGTGTAAACAAATATTGGGGTGAGTTCACATCTCCAGTTGCACTGATTTGGAAAGACTGGGAAATTTTTTTTTTTTTTTCCAAATTTAACACTACCTTAAACAATCACTATCCAAGCTCAGCTGGTTTTTTTGCGTACAAGCATTTAGACCCATGTAAATATTTGTATCAAACTTTGCTTTCAGTGGCATTTTATCTGACATTCAGAAATTTGTCAAGTCCTTAATGGTTCCCGAGGCTGAGCCAAAATAGAAGCAAAGGAAGTCTGCCTAACTCATGAAGTACCATTAAATCTCCCATGTCTAACCTCACTCACTCAAAGGTCCTTGCCATTCTTTGCTCAGGCAGATATGCCTGTTCTAGTCAAACAACTAGGTAAACATCTCTCAAACTGATGATGTTATGTATTCATACCTGATTTTTAGACTAACACAGTATTACAAATACTAGATGCTATGAACAATGTGTTGAAAATCTGTAGTTTCCATACAAAAGTTTTCATTACTGTTTTTCCCTGAATGTTCCTGATGCCATATTTGTCTCATTTATTTCTAGGGCAACATGTCCTTCTCATGTTTAGAGCCACGTGTGGTTCCTGTTACATTTCTGAGCTCCGGTAGTTACCTGGCACTTCCAGGCACATCAGGGCAAGACGAAGTATTCATCAGTTTCCAGTTTCGCACCTGGAACAAGGAGGGACTTCTATTATCTAGTAAACTACACCAGGCTTCAGGTGGTTTCCTCTTATATCTGAATGATGGGAAAGTTAAAATCAGTCTTCATAAACGAGGAAAAGCACTGAACGACATCACTGCAGGTAACAGAAATAGATACAGTATGTAAAGCTCATGTGCATAATCTGGGAAATTTGAGAAATCTAAGCAACTTTTTCAGTTGTGAAGTGTAAACAGTTAATTTCTTACTCTGTCAAGCTAAGCCATTAAGATTTGTTAGTGCGTTCACAAAGCATGAAGTAACTCACTTTTCTATGAAGTTATACATTATTATAAATATTATGGTTTTTATTTTCTAGAGGTCTCAGTTACAGAGCTGTCCATTAAATTTGGACAGTGGATGCCCAATATCAGGTTGTGTTCCAGTAAGCTGTGGCAAGTTTGAATCTAAATTTAAAAAATAAACAAACAAACAAACAAAAAGATTTATAGTAAGGAAAAACAGAAATGGGGAAGTTGAGGAGACTGAATAATTGAGCACTAAAGGATCATTTTATAGTTAACAACTGAAATGAGACTAGATCGTCTGCTTTTGGTAGTGTACACCACCAGGCAGCCCTCAGGGTGGACCTGAGATTTCCAGAAAGCACGCCCTCCAGTGTTTTTCTGACCCATATCCCTGTTGGTGAATAAATACATGACGACAAGAGGATGAGGCAAATATAGTAAGATACAGTCATGCTAGAGAGTATCCAGCTGGGATTCTGAGAAGCAGCTTGCAGCTTTCACTTTCACTGAGTTTGAGAGCAAGTGGACTCCCCTTTTCACAAGGCGGTGCGTCAGTTTTTCTGAGTGCTATTAGCACTAGATGTGAGAACAGCAAGACTGTTCACCCAGACAGGAATCTCCTTTCAAGAAATGTGAGACCAGGACAAAGCTGACAACAACTCTCCATCTTCCATGACTTTTTAAAAAACTGTGAGGAGCAGTAACATCACCATGTGATAGTATGAATGCATTCATCTCGCACCTTCGTCAGAAGTACACTATTCTCTGACACTCCACGCATTACAGCTGCCTCCTTTGTGCAAACAAATTGAATTTGACTCCTTTCTTGTAGAAGGATTAAATTGTCATTCCAGAATGAGTTCTCAGACAGGAAAAACAGGACTAGAGAGTTCAGGTGGATGTATAGGATTCCAAAGAATATATGAAGATGAGGAAATGAGACTGGGATTGGAGTGGTTTCTGGATGGACAAAAGAAGATGACAAGAGACCACTAGCTGGAGGAATACGACACAGAAGCAATGGGTAATTTGGAAGAAAACACAATGATGATATCCATCAGTTGATCCTAGGTTTATTTTGAACTGTATACAAACATATATTTCATATTTTATATTCATAAAGCAGGAATATTATCAGTGAAAAAGAAGCCAAGTTAGTCCCAGTAATGTAATGTGTAAACTGAAAAAACAGGTGAATAACAAGTAGAAAAACTGCATTTTGCATTGGTACTTAGAAAATTTGTTAAAATTTGAATGGTGGGATAATTTAATCTTGCATAGAATACATCCACTGAAGTGATAGGAACCAAATCAAAAACATCTTTCAGGGGAGTTTTCAAGCCAGAATATAGAGATCTTCATGACGTTGTTTAGTTCTAGTTTATTTTGAGCAATAACAAATACAGTAAGTAAACTAAGCAGTTACTGAAATAAAAATAAAAACTAAAAAATAAAATAATTATCATAGAAATTAACTACCCCAAATCTCTTTCAAACTCCATAGAATTAAAAAAGTGTTGTAAAAGAGGGAGAAAATTTCACAAAAAAAAATTCTAATTGGGACAAACACAAAGTTAGAATCACTTATTTGAAATATTCACAAATCATGTGCTTGGCAGTGTAAGGCAGACAAAGAGAGCAAAGTAGAAACAAGCAGAGCAAAGAAACAGCCACAGGATTTGAAGATTTGGCCTTCTTAGTCTTAGTTCTGTGACACTATTTCTTTTAGATTGATTCTATGATTCAATTCCTGATACAAAATGAAAATTCCTTTGAGGTGAAAAAAAAAAAAANAAGTTAATTATGTTTCTACAGGTGTAGAATGATTAGAGTAAAATTTTAAATAGTTGATTATTTTAATTCAGAAAAAGACTGTAAGTCAGTAATGACCACAGATAATGTTGAAATTTACATAAATACTTTGATCCTGTTTCTGTGGGTGATAATAGGATCATTCCTGGTATTTGTTATAATCTAAAAGAACTGATGCACAAAGAGTACCATTTTAATGACAAGAGGTTTCCCTAGGCTCACCATTTGAAAATGTCAGTTCCTTAGTAAGAATGTCAGCAGTGCGTAGTTAGGAGCTGTTTCAATTGCAGTTCAATTAGGTAATGTATGTTAAGGAAACTATTGCCATGCAGTGTCATTTTAAGAGACCAGCTGAAGGTGGTGGCACTTTTAACAGCTGTAGACTTGCACATAGAGCAATTTCTTCAGTTTCAAAGTTGCAACACAATGCATGACATATTAGCTGAAACACACAAAAATAAATCTTGACGCTCTATGCTGAAACAGATTTTAATGTTCTCATGCTATTAAGCATAGGAAGAATAAGGAGAAATTGTGTTTTTCTTTGTGAAGACAGAAACTACTGCAAAAATACCTTATCCTCTTCTGAGAAAGACTTTATATAGCAAAATATATGGGGAACTTTTTCTTGAGTTTTTGAAGTGTTTATTGTTACACTCACTAAAGCAATTCAAATCTCTGTTTGGAGATTGAATAATTAAATTAGGGATGGCTGGACAGGTTTATTCCCTTACAGGCAAGGATTTAGGACTTGACTTTCACACAAACACATGATATTTGATAATTAAATCAGAGCATATTTCTTTCTGCACAATTCTTAAATTCATTATCATGTGTTCTTTAAAGATTTCTTCAACCATATAAAAATGAGTGGCATATTAATTCATGAATGATTAAGTTATAATAAACCATATCCTTCTTTTATAGCATGGTTGCTTAATATCTTTCCTTTGTAGGCTCTTTTGCAAGCTGGTTATTAAATATTCACAAAGAAATAACATAGATTTTAAAAAAGAGAAATTAACACAAAGTTAATTTGTTTGAATGATGAGACCAAATTGAATTACAACATGTATAAATGTTTGAGATCTTATTACTCAAATTCTTCATATGACCCCGTCTTTCTGTGTGGCTTTTAATTTCTATGCAGCTTTTAATTAAGTGATGTTAACAGTCATTTCATTTGGTGGTTATATTTCAGACTAATCTATAAATTACTTTCGCTATCTAAACTAGGTTTTATTTTTTGTTGGTGTTTTTTTTGTTTGGTTGGTTTTGGGTTTTTTTTTTTTTTTAATTCTCTCTGATCTCCTAATAAGCTATACACATTGTATTTTTATATGTGTGTTCCTAAGGTTGGATGTCATTGTTCTGCAAGACCTTCCACAGACATTTTTTTAGTACTTAGATATTAAAATGATGGAGGTACTACTGAAGAGATTAAATGTATATCTTGTTTAATAGCCACCTTATTATGCACTAAAAGTTTAATTGCTATTTTTTCCTCACTTGTTTCTTGTAAAGTATTTTTAATACTCCTAGTAGAGCACCAGACAATATAATTTTCAGATGGAATGGAAATGTTATCAGTTCATTGTCCTCCACCATTTATATGGTGTACTACTCCATGGCTTCGCATGAGCAATTGTGAATTTAATCAAGGTTCTCAATTCGAGGGCTAGAATGAGCTGTTTTCTCACAAGTGTCTTGTGCTTCCACAATGATTCCTCAGTCCCCAGACTTAATGAAAAGGACTTTGGGAAGTCTTAACTTGAACTAGATGAACATCATTTAGTATCTCTGATCATGCCTAATCCTTGCAATCCCCAGTATCGATACAGGGAATGAATGGCTTTAGAGCAGCCCTGCAGAGAAGGATTTGGGGATATTGTTGGATGAAAAATTGCATATGAGCTGGCAATGTGTCCTTGCAGCCCAGAAAGCCAATTGTATCCTGGGCTGCATCAAAAGAAGTGTGGCCAGCAGATCAAGGTAGAAGATTCTACCCCTCTGGTCTGCTCTGGTGAGATCCCACACAGATTACTGCATTCAGCTCCGGGCTTCCCAGCAAAAGACAGATGTAAACCTGTTAGAGCAGGTCTAGAGGAGGGGCACAAACATGGTCAGAGGGCTGGAACAGCTCTCCTATGAAGAAAGGCTGAGAGAGTTAGGGTTTTTCAGTCTGGAGAAGAGAAGGCCCTGTGGAGGCCTTACTGCAGCCTTTCAATATATAAAGGCAGTTAAGAAGAAAGACAGAGACAAATTTTTCACAAGAGTCTGTAGAGACAGGACAAAAGCTAATGGTTTTAAACTGAGAGAGGTTAATTTTAGATGTCCGGACCCTGGAAGTGTTTAAGGTCAGGTTGTATGTGGTTTTGAGCAACCTGACCTAGTAAAAAATGTCTCTGCACATGGCAGGGAGATTGGACTAAGTGATCTGTAAAGGTCCTTTCTATCCCCAAACTATTCTCTGATTTGCTGATTCTCTGTTTTTATAATTACTAAAGGAAAAGATAACATATTGCAGGAGTGTGTTTGAGGAAAACATCACTCATTTGAAGTGCCTCCACAATTAAAGAAACCCCTTGTTTAATCTTAGAGATGAGGTGAAAGAAGATGGAGCTTTTGGTAGCTGGGTATGGAGGCTATAAAGAGGGACATAAGTAAGTAGGGAAATCTGTTTTTAAAAATTATTTTCTGAAATGGCTAATCTTAAAAACACAGCATGACAAATGGGATTAGAGACTATATGTATTATATTCTTTAATTCTTATTGAAGGATATTATTGTTTCTTCTTGAAGGATAATTCTACAAAAATTTATAGAAGAAAACTAATTATTTTACTGGGAATTGGGAAAAAAAAATCTTTCTCAGACTTAATTTTCTGTGCTTTAAATAATACATTGTTCATATTCTTTGTTTTAGCATACCTATTATGTCTTTGATGAAAGAGGTTCACTGAGGTTCACAGTTGTATAAAAGACCTAAGGATACTTTATGTGATTGTGCTTCTTTGTTGATTTTTGTTTGAAGTTAGTAAAACCTTTTGGCATATTTGATGAGTTCTTGCTGCAAAATAGTACTAAAAAAAAATGGGGAAGATTTATAATCATAGAATCATACAATGGTTGGAAGGGACCTTTAAAGGTCACCTAGTCCAACCCCCCTGCAGTAAGCAGGAACATCTTTAACTAGATCAGGTTGCTCAGAACCTCATCAAGCCTGGCCTTGAATGTCTCCAGGCATGGGGCGTCCACCACCTCTCTGGGCAACTTGTTCCAGTGTCTCACCACCCTCATTCTAAAGAACTTGTTGCTAAAGTCTAATGTGAACCTACCCTGCTCTAGTTTAAAACCGTTGCCCCTTGTCCTATTGCTACATACCCTTGCAAACAGCCCCTCCCCAGCTTTCTTGTAGGCTCCCTTCAGGTATTGGAAGGGCACTATAAGGTCTTCCTGGAGCCTTCTCTTCTCCAGGCTGAACAACCCCAACTCTCTCAGCCTGTCTTCAGAGGAGAGGTNCATCTCTAACTTGTCCAGGTTTCTCTGGATGACATCCTGTCCCTCTGGCATGTTGACCGCACCGCTCAGCTTAGTGTTGTCAGCAAACTTGCTGAGTGTGCACTTGATTCCACTGTCTATATCATTGATGAAGATGTAGAACAGCACCAGTCCCAATACAGATCCCTGAGGGACAGCACTTGTCACCCCTCTCCATGTGGACATCAAGCCATTGACCACTACCCTCTGGATGCGACTGTCCAGGCAGTTCCTTATCCACTGACCTGTCCACCCATCAAATCCGTATCTCTCCAATTTAGAGAGAAGGATTTTGTGGGGGACTGTGTCAAAGGCTTTGCAGAAGTCCCAATAGATGATATCTGTAGCTCTTTCCTTGCCCACTGGTGCAGACACTCCATTGTAGAAAGCCACCAGGTTGGTCAGGCAGGACTTGCCTGTGGTGAAGCCATGCCGGCTGTCTTGAATCACCTCCCTGTCTTCCATGTGCCTTAGCGTAGCTTCTAGGAGGATCTGATCCATGATCTTCCCAGGCACAGAGGTGAGGCTGACGGCAATCCTTCCCAGGGTCCTCCTTTCTACCCTTTTTAAAAATGGGTGCGATGTTTCCATTTTTCCAGTCACCAGGGACTTCACCTGACTGCTATGACTTTTCAAATATCATGGTATGCAGTATACAGTGTGACTCATTTATTCCTATGATATTGCAAGGCAGCAATAATATTTTTCTAATTCTTTATCTACTCTGTTTTTAGTAAATGCCTGTTACACATCATATTATTTAGCCAAAACACAACTAGAGGCAAAATAGTTTAACACATTTTCTTGATTCTCATCTCCATAATATGCCAGCCCTAACACAAAATACACCAGCATGAATGCTGCTGTAAGTTATATTAACTGCCACCAGTACAAAGGGTCTTCTTCAGCAGTTGGACATCTTGAAAATATAAAGAAGCTCTAATCACTCCATCCACACTGCCTATAGGGCTATGTAAAGCCTTTTTACCAAAGATTATCCCTCTACAGGTGACTTTGGTAGCCACATGGAATAGTATTCACACTTTTTTATACTGTGTGTAATTCTGCTTTCCAATTTTTATTTTAGTAAAAAATCCATCTCCATAAATATATTGAGATCGATTTGGAGCTTTACAGAAGTAGAAAATATACCTATTTACCCAGAAAATTAGTGATAGCTTTAATGCTGATTATTTTCTCTGACTGTAGGTGTACAGCTCCTGTTAGCAAACTCAAATGCCATTTCTTATAGAAGATTGCAACCAAAATAAGTAATGGTAAGAATGGTATCAGAAAATGCATAACTGCAACCTTGTGCTTTCTGATGTTATATTAGAAAGGTCAATTGTTCCTGAAAGTGCAACACAAATAAAAGATCTATTAGCCATAGCTTTTATATAATTCCACTGAGGATGGTGATAAAGCAAAAATATTTAAGGTTTCTTGTTATGCAATCCCTAATAAATATAGTCCCTGAAATAAGGAAACAAATAATACGAAAGGCATATGAGACTAATATTATATTAAATGTATTAGAGATATTTTCTAGGTGATAATTTATCTGAATTAATAATGTGATTTTAAGATTTATCTTATGGTTGTATGCTGATCTTGTGTTCAGACTGTGGTAGTTCACAATATATCGATCCAGGTTATGATGTAATTTAGCTATTTGAACTGTTTCATCTTTCTATTTTTATTTTTTTTTTCTTCATTTTGAACTGAGCAGTTGACTGGTGCATTACCTCTCTAGAATACAAAACACATTCTAGAGAGGAGTATATAAATATGTGAAACTTCAGGAGGGAAATCTAAAATCATAGGCACTCTGCAGTCAGTAAAAGATTTCACATAATTCAAAGGTTGTATTTTTGTTCTTCACTGAAAGAAGTATCTCTGTTCTGAAGAACACTCTGAAGTATGTATATGTAAGTGCTTTTCAGAACCAAGGCTTTAGGTTTATTGTTTTGTGGCATCTTACACCTACACAGCCAGAGCTAATATATATTGGTGCTAGAAGCTAAACTCTCAGAAAATTTTACCAGATATTTACAATAAAACAGACAACTGGAAGAAAAATAATCTTGTGACATTGACATGGTGGTTGCTGAAGCTTTTAGCATTTACAGGATTTTTATATTTTATAGGATTGTAATATAACGACTACATTTGATTTTAAAATATGAAGACATCCTTTGTAATAGTGTAGTAAAAATGTGTATTATATGTAAAATACTGTATCAGTCATCATAATGATATCTTAATGAAAAGGTCCTTAAATTTTGAGGGTAATTTTCATAGTCACTACATTAAATTAATGTATTACTGATAATTAGCAGTATTACAACAGTAAGGCTTATTCACTGAAGTACTTTTATTTTCTCTTCAGATGTGAAGGAAGGGAATGGACAAAGGTTCTGTCTTCACAGAAGACATTTGTGTTCTTTATTAATTTTTTTTTGCCATTTCATTATCACTTGGAGTTTTTATATGGGCTATGATTGCTCTACTGGTCTCTCCTCCTTTCAAGTCTATAACATTCAGGTAGTGTAACAAATAATGGATTTCTGTACTTCATTTTGCTTTTTATTTTCCTTCCAGGTTCCGGATTAAATAATGGCCAGTGGCATTCTGTATCCTTCTCTGCTAAAAGGAATCGTATCAGTGTAATAGTGGATAATGATGTGATGTCATCTTCTCATGCCTCCATACCTCTGCAGATTTATTCAGGAGATGTTTTCTACTTTGGAGGTGAAATATGTTGTTTATTTATGCTGGCAATATCCCACAGTTAAACATCATTTTTCCTGACATATCTAATCAAATGGCAACAATTATTTGCCTTGCCTCAAGTCTTCTTTGCCTAGCTTGGATATCTCTCGAAGGAACTGATTTTCAGGTGCTGCTATGATGTTTTTGAGTTTGTGCTTCCTTAAAATTTCATAATGTTGGGTAGAATAAATTATCCCCCTAATTTCTCATTCACTTTTTAGAACACCATTTTTGGTATAATGCTCTTCTGACTGTCTGACAATTAGACAGGCACACAAAGGTCTCTCTTGTTGCACCTTTACTGTGTCACTAAACCAATTTTTTGTGAGAATCTTCCACTGGGATGACTTCAAGTTTTCACCTCTAAGTACATGCTTACTTTTGTAAATATCTTCTCTGTATGATACACACCTTTAATTTTTTTTATTACTTTTTATCACAATGACACAACTGTGTTACGTTTGGAGAAAATAACTTGTACCTAAAAACTCTGTGTAGGTACCTTAATTTCCTTAGCAATATTGACAATTACGTGTCACCAAGTGATTTTGTCATTAGTCACATTTATTTACTGGTAGAGTTGAGCAGGCTGTTATGCCTAAATCAGTTGGGAATGGAGTACATAATAACAATGTTAAACAGCATCTGAATGCATTATTCAACACTAGCCTAATGATTCATCTCTTAGAAATTCATGAGTGAACTTTTTATTAACAGTTGTCATATTTCTGGGAAAATTGAAACACACATACAAACCCCTAAATAAGTGTGGTACAAGTCATTGTCCACAGGTCAGTTCTCTTGAAACAACACATTGTAAATAAATTCATGCTGACCAGCAAATTGTAAACATAGGAACAGCTACGTGAGCATCCACGTGACTATTCACAAATGGCATCTAACCTTCTCTACTGAAGATGTACTTTGACCTGGCTGATAATCAGAGAAAGATATGGAATATTGACCTTAAATAGCCAGAGAACTGTTGGTTGTTTTTTTCCCCATGTTGCTTCAGGTTCTCACATCTCTGATTAGGTGATTTGCACCTTTGCAGGGTTGATGGCACAGGAGGCATGTGGGCAGTTCAAAAAAAGCAGCACATCCAATTAAGTTGTACAAGGGCATTTCTATTTATCTTTTGGGGGGCAAAGGGGCCAAATTAATTCCAAGAACACTGAAAGTAGAACGGCATATCCACCCCTTAGCTTCTCTGATTTCAGCTTTGTAGCTGAAATCAGAAATTTGGGTATGTCATACAAACTTGGGGAAAATTAGCAGAAAGTTTTGGAGTTTAGAAAATTGTTTATTAAAATTTTATGTCAGACACCACTGTCAAAATGCAGACAATGCATTTTGACTTACTTTCAAAGTTTATATGAATAGTGACCATGTTTCTATATGCTTGTTGTTAAAACATGAATATCTGCCTTCCAGGAGAGGTGTCCTGGGGATGTGGTGTTAGTTTTCTCATTTTAGAGAATACAAAGTATGCAAGAAATGTGTATGCTTTTCTGGGAAAATGTGTAATAAACTTGAAAATACTGTAGCATTATGTCAGCACAATTTCTAGTCATGCTGTCATCAAGGATATTCTACCTCTCTTAGTTTTGGGAATGATAACTCCTTGCAACTATAACAGACATTATTTAATATTGCAATAAGTATATAGGGTAAATTCATTGTTAAAGGATTTCTTCCTATGTTTAATATCTGCCCCACAATTATAAGGAATTTACTTATTTCATTTCAGTTTTTGTTCATTTTCTACTGTATGCTTCTTAAAAACATATCTTTACTATTTATGTTGTTGTACACTCCTTTGAATAGATTTGCTAGTTTCCATTGTCATTGTGCTTTCTTGTATAGTAAACCTCTGCACTGTTTTTACAGGACTTCAGAAAGTACCCATTAGCTCTGTGGAACAGAGAAGTGTCTTAAAAATCACTGCTTCCTAACATCATGTAACAAGAAGGTCTTTAAAACAGAATGCAGCATTGTTTGACTAAAATCAAAGAACAGCCCTTGTGCATCATTCCAGAAGCAATATTACCTTTTGGAAGAAAACAAAAGGAAAAAACATTTAGGCATATTTTATCATGCAGTGTTCATCTGCGTCTGGGAAAAATTGCTTAATGAAGATGGTTTAAATCAAATCAGGATCAAAGCAATTTTTTGAACTATTAACAATGTTTAATTAATTGGCAATCAGTGAGTGAACAAAGCATTTTAGGATCAGTAACACAATAGACAAACCACAATATTTAATACTTTCAGAATTCATATTCAGAGGTTAGGTATGACATCCAGACATTGTCTAGTCCAACACTCTGTTCTAAACAAGTCTGATGAGATCAGAATATACAGGGTTGTGACCACCCCAACCTTGAACAGCTCCAAGGAAGGAAATCTCGTAACTCCTCTGGGAAAACTGTTTTCATAGTAATCACCCTTATGGCAAAAACACTTATTGCTAAAGTCTGTTCAGAATGTGCCATTTTTTACTTTCGTCCTTTGCCTCTTGTCCATTGCACTTCTGGACAAAGCCTCGATGCATCTTCTCTGTATCGTCTTATCAGATGGCTTTATCTTCTCTTAAGACTGAACAGGCCCAGCTATCTCAGCCTCTCCTCATAAACCCTGGTCTCCCAGGAGATGGTCTCCCTGACCATCTTGGAGGCCTCTGCTGGACTCACTCTAGGATGTGGATGCCTTTTTTGTACTGAGGAGTCCAGAACTACAGCAATCCAGATGTGGTCTCACAAGTACTCCATGGAGAGAAGGACCACTTGCCTAGATCTGCTAACCGTGCTTTTGATAATACAGCCCAGAATGTCATTGGTCTTCTGTGCTGCAAGGGCACATTCCTGGCTCATGGTTCACCTGTTTGGAACAGGACGCCTGGCCTTTCTCTATGGATCTAGGCTGTTATCCTCCAGCTTGGGTAGTTGCGTGCACTAGTTCCATCTCATAGTAAAGACCTTGAACTTGTTCTTACTGAACTTCATGGCATTCCTCTCAGCTTATTTCTCCAGCCTGCCTAGGTCCCTCTGAGTTTCAGCACTGCCCTCCAACATTTGATCCCTGACCCCAGGCTTGCTGACGTGCATTCTGTCCCATCATCCAGGTGATTAATTAAGACATTAAACAGCATAGCTCTCAGTACTGATCTCTGAAGGACTGTCTGTTCATTGATCATCAGCTTGACTATACATCATCGTCTCCTTATCGCACCCCTATCACATCAATCTCGTGATAGGGAGACTATAGAAAACTGTTAGGGGCTTTGCTAAAGTCAAGATATGCAATGCTCACTGCCCTCCCTTTGTCCACAGTGCCCATCACCTCGGCAAAGAAGCTTTGTCAGGCATGATTTAGTCTTGGAGCTAAAGTTACCCAATTATCTTCTTGTCCTTCACATCTTTAGGAATGGCTTCTAAGAGAATTTGCTCCATGAACTTGCCAGGGACTGTGGTAAGCCTGACAGACCTCTAGTTTCCTGTGCCTCCTTTCTTGCCTTTCTTGAAGAATGATGTAAAATCTGCCTTTTCCAGTCATCAAGAAGCTCACCAAGTTGCCAAGACCTTTTGAAGATTAAAATGATAATGGCTTCACAATAACAATGGTAATTGTTGCAATGACATTGGCCAGCTCCTGCAGCACTCTGAGGTGCCCCTTGGACTCTTTCTTCCTTTACTGTGGGTATTACTTCCCTTCTTCATACTCTGTTAGAACATGGGAAGCCTAAGCATTAGTTTTACCAGTGAAGCCTGAAGAAAGACTTGCACAAATCAGTTTTCCCAAGACCCTTGTCACCAGGTCTCCTGCCCGTGCGGTAGTCCACGCATAATCTCCTTAGCTTTCCTTTTGCTACTGTTGTACCCATAGAAACCTTTTGTTGCACTTGACCTTCCTTGATAGTTTTAATTCTAACTGAGGTCTGGATTTCCTAACTGCATTCCTAGACATGCATTACCCTCCAAATTATATGTGACTGCTTCTACCTTTTGTGTACTTTCTTTTTGTATTTGCACTCACTTAGGAGCTCTATGCTTATGTTTGCAGGCCTTCTGCCACACTTTCTTAACTAATTGCTATAGACTTTTCTTATGCTCCAAGGAGCAGCTTTTTTGTTGGAAAATATCCAGCCTGTTTTCTCTCCAAAGCAGTTTCCAATGGGATCCTCAAAACAGGTCCTGAGAAGACCAAACTGGCTCTTCTGATGTCTAGGGTTGCAATTCTACTTTTTTTCTTGCTCTCTTCTTTGTGGGTTGTAAACTCTACAGCCTCATGTTTGCTATAACCAGGACTGTGCTTGACCTTCACATTTTCAAGCATTTTTTCTTTGTGTATGAATAGTGGGTCCAATAGATCATCTCTCCTAGACGAGTCATTGATGAGAAATCAAGAAATTTTCTTCAATACTTTCCGTAATCTTCCAGACAGCTTGATAAATTAAAAACACTGTACTTAGTTACTAACTTTTGTCTAATTTCACTTCAATTGTATCTTAGAACTTGTTCCAATCATGTGCACCTTGTATTTTAACTTAACTTTTGTGACTAAGGTCAGTCAGTCAATTCGTTCACATCTGTAGTCCATTCATAGCTCTGGAACTGCTGCTTGAGTTATCTTTTACCCAAATTTTTAGTGATGCTTTTGCATATGCTTTAAAAACAGTAAGACTGCAGAGAAGTATTTCTTTACAGTTGCACCACCAAGTCTAATCAGAAGAACTTCTGGCTAAAGTTTTCCACACATGAAGTTTGCAATACCTGGAGATTATAAAACTTCAGACTACTTTTGGAATATATAAATTTTTCAATAAAATACTTTTTTTCAGCTCCAGGTCTTATGCTTCTTTCAGGCTGCCCTAGCAGTGGAAACATTTCTCAATGTAATACCTCGTTTGGTGGCTTTCAAGGATGCATGCGACTCATTTCCATTGGTAATAAAGCAGTGGATATGATCTCAGTTCAGCAAAAATTTTTTGGCAATTTCAGTGACCTTCAAATAGATTTATGTGGCATTATAGACAGGTAAGAAAATAACATTTATTCATTTGTTTACTTATTGAAATGTTTTCTTTCCAATACTGACTTGATGATAAAGAACAGAACGCTTACAACATGGCATGCTATTTCTTTTGTAAGAAATCAAAAGACTGGAATAAATGCAATATATGCAGCACAGCAATTAGATTTCTGTGCACTGCAAATAAAATTAAAGTAACTGGTGTTAATAGTATCTGATGTTTCCTACAAATTTAAAATATCTTACATTCTTTTCAAGTAAATCTATAGACATAAACCCCTCCTGTGACATGTAGTCCCATTCACCACTTGAAATGCTAGGTTCTTTACAAGTTATTGCTTTTTCCTATATTCTACCCATCCAGAAACATTAGATAGCATTCATCACAGTGAGTGAGCAATCTTTTTTAGGCTATGGTCAGAACCTGTAACTTGCTATATATGGTATTAGCATCTATCTAAAACAGAGTAACTAGTTGAAGGGAGGACAGACTGTATACCTTCCCTGAAACAGATAGAAATCCTTGACAGAAAGATGCTACTGGAGTTCAGTGTGAAGAAGGCAGAGGATGAGCCAAAAAGGGTGTTGTAGAACAGCAGAGGCTGCTGAGAAGAGAGGGAGTAGACACACAAACAGGCAATGGAAGAAGTTTTCTGCTGTGGACTTATGAGAGTGCAGTCACAGGCATCTGTGCAAAGTCTGTTTAAATGCAGAAATGGTTGTCTTGGGCCAAGCTGAAAGGCTGTACTGAAATGACACAACAGGCAGGGGAAAGATGTGCTTGTAAACACTTGTTCCACCCCTCTAAATTCGTAGTCCTCAAAAAGTTGTCTTTTGATCTAAAAAAATCCAGCCTTTGAATTATAAGATCTTCTAAAATTGCTGTCTTTGGGGAAAACAGTATAGGCAGAGATCTGCTTCAAGACCATGGCCAATTTCCAATTCAGTCACACAGACATATTTCTATGGAATGTTTTCCATTCATAGAGATAACATGGTGTACAACTATCCAGGTTATTATGTTGAAGAAAGCCACAATGCCTTGTAGATCAAAGAAAAAAATAATACTAGTTCTTTATCTAATTTTTCATAAAGGTTTATGGAGAGAAACCTCCAAAAGCTGAAAAAATCTGCCTAGAATAGCCTAGAATATGATCCTTTCAATTAGGTTTTAATGTGTATTCTCACTAATCTTTCTACCTCTATCATGTTTAAGAAAATATACAGTTGCACATATATCGTTCTTTGTGCTAATCTACCCCTTACTGAGTTAATCCTGACTTTGCAGTAGGCAGTAAGTGTGACAGACATATGACAAAACAGAGTTTGGCCTCAGTCGAAACTTCACCCTATAATTTTTTAGGGATTTGTATTTGGGGTGCAGCATAAATAATAAATGCAATTTATTTTTTCTGTTTCTGTTTCTTATTTCTTTTATGTTTCTGTTTAGCTTTCTCTCATCCTACACCTTTTGACCCATTTTCTCACTTTTCAAACTTCTTTCACCTTCTCACCTCTCTCTCCTCTCTGACAGACCTCATGACACTTTCTTCCAGCTTCTAAGGCACTGTGTCACTGCTGTATTTTCAACTCTGGAATTGAACTTCATTTCCATTACACTGCCTGCTTTTTTTGCTTGTAGTGAAGAGACAAAATAAGGAACAGAATAAGGTCAAAAGAATGCAATGTGATAATCTGCATATTCTTCAGTCAAACACTTTGTAGGAGATCTAAGCAAGATTATGAGTGGAAAACATCGCCAAATTGGCTCATCATATAATTGATGCCAATTTCTGTCTCTGATTTACCATGGATTTTTCAATGTATAGTGTAAGTGGGGACCTCTGAAAATGCTCATCTCAGAACTGTGGTATAGGAATCATCTCTTCCTCCATGAATGCAAAGATGTTCTATCTAAATTTTTAAAGGAACATGATACATTTTTACATGTTGTGATTCCAGTTCTTTTCAGCTTTTGAATGGCCATAGTATGTAAGTGTGTGCATGCGGGTTTTTAAAAAGAAGTTTGTGTGTATAAATATAAGTAACCCTGTGTCAGTATATAGAAGTCCAGCATTATTTACAGTATTCCAAATACCATAACATTTGTCTCTTATTCAGTGCAAGTTCAGTTTATTGAGAACTGCACCCCTACCCTTTTGATTAGTTTTTTATTGTTTGTATCATCTTGTGCAATGTATTGTTTCAGAAAAAATATTTTCTTCCTACAATGATTTCTACACGTCTTTGGCTGCCCTAAGCTAAACTAATAAGCATTTTTGCTGCTGTGCTCCTGATGGTAGATATCCTGCCTACAGCTGAGGGAAAGAAACCACTTCTTTGTCTTGGAATCTTTATGGAAGTCTTTGCATCTCCAGTTCCAAATAGTGAAGCGTGACCCAAATTTTGGACTTATTGGTGACTTTTGTAGTATAAACAATGGACCGCTAAATGTAATAGTTTTACAAATTTAAAGTGCCTGAACACAAATAAAAAATACTGTTTGCATCGTGATCTGAATTTATATGCAATGGTAAATAAACCAAAAAGAATGAGTCCATTCTTTAGCTCATATATAGCTATATATACAAATTTAACATATATAACATATTCTTTATTTTATCAGATTTACAGTCTTCATTGATAGATGTTTGGTTGATCATTCATTTATTCATTAGGATGTAACTTATTAACTTGTTTTTCTTTTTAAATTAAAAAAAAAAAAAAATCCCTACCATTTTCCTGTTTTCTGTTTTCCCTGTTCCATAAACTTTCCAGTTCCTCCTCCTATGCTTAAATTATTGACGTTTTCCAGTCATTGCTCCTTTACAGTTCATGCTCTTCAGTTAGCCTATTCCTTGTATAATATCTTTATATTGTTCTATTGCTTATACACCTACTGGGCATGCAAATAATTCTTTTCATATATTTATCCTTAATATCTTTTCTCCTAGCTCCTTTATCAATATTTATTGGTTTAGTAACTACTATTTATACATAAACTATTGACAAAATAACTGTAAAGGACACATTGTCATCCTAAATGTCTTCCAAAGTTAGCACATTTAGTCTCTGAGGAGAAAGTACTGCATGAATCTGTCATAATTACATCAAGTCAATTTACATCAATACAAATTACACAGAAACATACAATTGCCTACAAGGAGTTATTGCCTTTGGTGTCCTGGAAGCAGTATGTTGTACAAAAACCAGAAGAAATGGTTTTATGTGTAAAAAATATGCACTGGTAGTGGGATAGGTTTGAAATATTTTTTTTCACTTTTTTTTTTTTTAATAAATTGAAGAATGAAGAAAGAAAAGTTATTATTTTCAAAATATCTTTTAGCCATAGTTTGGAGCCATGATAAGCAGATAGTGCACAAGAAATGTATTTAGCAGGCAATTGGCAAATGAAGTTCTAATTTTTCCCTATTTTACCAAAAGTATATTCACGTTCTGGATCAGTGTTCTCCTTTGAATATTAGCTTATAATTATTATTAGCCTGCTTCCTTGGTTTTAAATCATATATTATTTTCAGATGTCATACACTTAAAAGCATATTAACAAGTAATAGATGGCAAAAGCTTGATCAGCTGTTTTTTTCTTCTGGTTTAAGCAGACATGGTGATGAATCCAAAAATTATCGTTTACAGATGAAATATAAGAAATACTTTTTCTAATATTAGAAATATTTTTGTTAGAAGATTACTTTCCTCAGAGAAAGCACTGTTCTAAATCTTTCTTTGAGTAGGGTTGCAGCGTGTAACATAGCTTCACTTTGATGCAGCTAGTGGCTACTTTCTATCATACATTCTGAAACAGAGGGAAGATGTAAAATTTACCATTAAAAGATCTAAATTATATTCTAAATTCTTTTCACTTTTACTAAAGTTGGTTCAAGTGTCATCAATTTCATCTAAGCTTTTCATAGTGTGAACACTATTAGGAAGATCAATTAACATGGGCCAGAAGTCGATACAAGTAAAGACCATGTAAGTCACTTGCAATTTTGTGATAATGATGTCTTTTTCAAAATGGAAGAAGAGAAGAAAAACTATGACTGAATTACACACAAGCAGAGCAGCTGTGGGAGGATGCACTGAAAGTCCTGAATGACAGTTATGTTAGAGGAGATGTACCTTTGTAATAACTGATGAGTAGTCATACCTGTAGAAAATGAAATTAAGCATTTATCCTAAGAATTATGACCATGCACATTTATACAGTCCCTTCAAATGAAGTTTTTAATATCAAGGTAATTGTAAGCCCAGTGCTTAAAGTTCATTTTTACGTTCCAAATAAGAACTCATTGAGACATATATTAGAAATACATTCTGTGAGTGAGATAACAGATAAAAGATCAGCTCCTTTACTGGCAAAAATGTTGCTTATTTCCTTGAAAATAATCTACCTATATCACTTTACTTACTTTACCTACACTTTACCTGCTATGTCTTTTTTTTTTCTTCTTCTTCTCCTCCTTCTCTGAAAACCTCTGCTTATCCTTGTTTATAAACATGAAAGGAAGATAAAATACTTTGAGAATCAGGAGGAGTGAATGTACAAAGACCCTGAATTATCCATAGGGTAGATGTCCGAACTGCTGGACTTTCTACAATTCTAGCTTAATAGCATTCTAAGATTTCTTGAATGAATTAAAAGGTATTTTAAGATACTATGAATATTAATCAGCCTGCTTTCTTTTTTTTCCCTGTGGTTAATGTCAACAATAAAGCCTTTTTATGCTTTCTGAGCTGTATCACATACTCATGTATATATACATACACTCACTGCAATAAGAATGTTCACTGATAACTAAGGTGAAAAGCTAGCAAATGATTGGTTAAAGTGTGCCACTCTATTTCAATATATTTTCATTTGTGTTTATAAAAAAGATTGCAATGTTTTATAATTAGGTATAGTGCTGCAGCCTTAACCTTTAAGCAGTTACAGGTAAATTTTCTTAGCAATTGACCCTTGTGAATCCAGAAGAAAGCCACCAAAATTCTTCAAGTTTCTACTCATATCACCAGACAGAAAACTGGTGTTACTGGTAGTTACATCTTGTGATGGAACTGACATACTAGATATTTTACTCTTTCTAGAATATGAAGTAACCATGATTTGACAATAAGAAATATCTCTCAGGTACTATGGT
>VXBH01002817.1:0-15914 GCA_013400035.1 Rynchops niger
TGTCGTTTGCGAAGCACTTTGAGAACCTGCGGGGCGAAAGGCACTTTAGGGTATGGCCGCTGTTTGGGGCTGTCGCAGGGATGGGGGTAGCCGGGGAATCCATTCCTGCCCCCCCCCCCCCCCCCNCACACACCAAAAAAAAAACAAAACCCACAAAAAAAGGTGGCCGTAGGCGGGGTGGGGGCTCACGGTGGGTGCCCTCCACCCCAAGGCTCAGGGGAGGCCGAGGAAGGGCTCTCCTGCTCGGTTTGGGGCTATGGGGTGATGCGCTCCCCCGGCTGCGCTCCCTTCCGCACTGCTCGTTTACATGGGGGGCGGGGGGATTTTCATCCAAAGACGGGTCCGGGCTTGCTGGGGTCCTCTAGAGGGAAGCCTCTGTAATCACACGTGTGTCCTGGTATGTTATTCCGGATGCTACCAGTTTAACTTGCTTCATTAGAGAAGCTACGGTACCTTCACATTCCTCTACTTTATCATGTGCTTTGTGGTGTTTGTGAGACCATGATGAAGTGTCCTTTATCTTGTGCTTTCTTTTGGCTGAGAAGTGGAATAGTGCATTCACTTAAAAAGCAAGCAAGAAACCAAGCAACCTTCCGAGAGGTGGCAGGGCCTGGGGTGAAACGCCCAGGAGGGCTCAGGGCAGAGGTGGTGGATGCCACTCTGGGGTCCGGCATGGGAACAGCTCAGTGGTTGCAGCAGGAGACCTCCCCCACCAGCTGAGCCTGGTGTCCCAAACACTTTGCTGTCCCTTAGAGAAGGGTGTTGCAGTCTCCAGCATCCAAAACGCCCCTTTACAAAGCAGGACCTGGCTTCTGCTGCACCACGGGCAATGCAGATGATGGTTCCCATCAACACGACCCAACGTCACCGCCGCCACCAAACTGCAGCATGTGTACACCGCAGTTCCATGGAAGACGGAAACATTCTTGCTTTGTGAGGCTGTAGTGGGTACGAAGTCACTTTATGGCTGGATACAGGCACAACCGTATTTTCTCTCTGGATCTGTGCAATGAATTTCTCGCTCCTCAGAGCTAAGTGCACATGAGAAAGCTATGAATCTCCAAAGTGTGCCTGGGGCTTGGGCTTGTTGCCTACCTTTGAAAGGTGGCCAGTCTCTCTTTTGTTTTTTTCATTTCCTTTCTCTTTTGAATACCTTGGGCAATGGGGAGTAGGCACAATGTTGAATCAGCATATATTTAAAAGTAAATAAATATATAAGAAAGAGTAATATACATATATATGTATATATATACACATAAAACCACTTTGCTCATTTTATTTCTTCTGGTTTCTGTAAGCGCAGCCAGGGCCTTGCAGTTCCCCAGCGTGAAAGCTCAAGGCAGAGTTAGTTTAAAGCATTTTTGAAACTTGGTGAACGTTTTGAAATGTTTTTATACAACCCGACCTAGCAGACAAGATTTGTTTCTCTGGGCGGCTCATTTTGCATCTTTAATGAAGTGTAGATGAACTAATCAGCTCTAGAGAAGCCTTGACATGAAAAAAGTTGCATTTTCTTGGCTTTCCAGTCAATTCCCTATTGCTGAAGATTTTGATTTTAACAATGTTCTTTTTAGAGTTTAATTGTATGTTTGAAACTTGTCGCAGTTGGAGGCATCCATTGACCAGCTTTGACCAAGGCATACAAGCGTCAATGGAAAATAATTTTCCCCAGCGGCCCTCCACAGCAGCAGGAGGAAGATTTGGGATGTGAGGAGCTAAAGCCGAGGATACCGTCCCTACCAGACAAAGCTAGAGAGGAGGTGGAGATGTCCTCACCCAAGTGCTGGGTACTCACCCAAAAATGTGTACAGCAACTTTGTCGAAGGCAAACTCTGCTGCCTAAGTTCTGGTCCTTGCACTAAGGAGACTTTTATTCTGCTGCACGAATCCAACTCACAGGCAGGATCAATATGTGGCGCAAGTATATTGTATGCTCACATTCAGCATAAAATGCCGATCTGATTTCTTTTTCGAGTGATGGTGTAGGACCTCTCTCTTGGAGACTGTTAAAGGTGGTCATGGAAGTTGTTAAAAATGCTTGATAAGCTTCAAGAAAAGTCTCAAGAGATCTCCTCTAAAGAACAATTAGATAAATTGGCAGTTTTGCAGTCTTTTGACTAAAAAAAAAAAAAAAAAAGGCATTTTTCTAGGTGTTTTTGCCTTTGCTGTTTTCCCTCTCCTTTTTTATCAGTGGAAAGAGGGGAAAACAAGGAAAAGCGAGGAAGAAGTTAAACAAGTAGGAGTCTACCTGCCAGGCATTGTGTTGTGGAAATCTCTGACCATTTTACTGCACCTTTGCTTTGGTGTTTTGGTTTTTTTTCCCTAAAGAAAGTCTTTCACTGGAAAAAGTTTTGAGTGACAATGTTGGACTTTGGATGTTGGGCGCTCCTTATGTTGGACATCAGGAGAGCTAACTTAAAACCTTAAAATACTTACCAAGTTAGTAGTGCTGTGTGCAGGGTGGGAATGCCTTGGTGTCCTTCAGTGCTGGCTTTGGGACATGTTCAGAATACAGGGCCTGGTTTCAGATGAGGTCACATTGCCATAAACAGGGAGCAGTTCCCCTGAATCTCATGGTATCACATGTGGATGGGGCAACAACTATAAGAAGAGCACTGGCAAACGGAAAGCGTTTTCCATCACAGTGAATCCTCCGTGGATTCACTGAGGAGCCAAAACATCTGGAAACATGGTGAAAAGCGCTAAGCAGCCCCTGTCTAGCTCCTGGGCATCATGAGAAGGACACAGAGCAACCAGAATATGGCCCATTGTCCTCCATTTTCTGGTATTGAATGTATTGGTAAGGCTCCTCTGGCTGGGATTCCTATGTCACAAGTCATTAGAAAAGTTGAGGTTTACAAAAGCATTGATTTAATGATTGTGCCTTTCAGATGAGATACAAGGGGACAGTGGTAGTTCTGCAAAGCACAAGGTCTTTAGTTGGTGGCAATTTGCAGGTGTCCTTTGATTTCCATGGAGCCTCTGTGGCCACTCCGTCTGGAAACTGGACCTGCTTGGAGAGGGCTGGTCGGCGTTTAGTTGGGAAGACCTTCATGTCCTCACCCTGGTGAACGGCCCAGATCTTGCCATTGTACCTTCAAAAGCTGAGCTTTGCAAACAGCTGTTGGTAAAAGATGAAGGGGCCAAAGCCTGGCCCCTACAGGAGCTGGTCTAAATTTACAGGAGCAGAAACAAGCAGAAAATTGGTCCCGAGCAATCACACGAGGTATCTCACCAGCCCCAAGCCTATGGCAGAGGTCAGCACAGCCAGGGAAATGAGTCCGCTGCTTATTTGGTTGTTTTATTTACAGGTTTCTGCTTGCCTTCGGCTTTTCTACCATGAGTTGGTGGCTAGCAGAACATAGGTATGAAATGCTTTCTGTGTCACTGGTCAGCTGTTTCAGTTGAGGGGATGAGGAAAGGGTGAGGAGGAGAAAGAAAAACATTCCTCAAATATACTGTGAAAAGGCCAGCTAATAAAATGTATAGACTCCACCAACAAAGTTACTTAGGTATTTTTTCCTTTCCATTTTGTTCAGTTTGGGACTTTGAGCAGTGAAAACACCTCTTTTTAGGCAACTTCATTTCAGGAACCAGCAGTAAATATCTCAAGGATCTCAGTCCTGATGTGGCAGCCACAATTTGTTCATCTCAAACAAAGAGTTTTAATTGAACTTTGAATAAAAACCCAAGAAACCATTACTGTTCTCAGTAGGTGATGAAGTACCTCTTTCTTGCAGAAGCATCAAGTTCGGGGTGGGGAGGTCTCTATAAAGCCATTGATCTTGGTAACCACTCGTGTTGATGTGTATTGACCAGCATCGACAACTCACTAATTGTTAACAATTAATCACCAGTTCACTTTTAATTGTCAGGAATAATTGTTGAATGCACATGGTATTTCCTTGTAACGCCTTTCATTCATGCGCAGCCTTTTCTCTTGGCGAGCCCGTCACGCTGCCGTACAGCTGACGGCTTCACTTGTACCAGTTGTACTTTTTCTGTTAAAAATGCAGTTGCCCACTGCAAAATTCCCCGCGAGCCACCCTTCCCGCTGTCCCTGCAACCCCGGGAACGGAGCTTTCCCATTCCCATTGGAAAACTGCAATACAGAGCGTTATAGAGATAAAATGGATTTTCAGTAGAGAAGATCCAAATCAGAAGGGGCGGTCCAAAGCTCTCTGTCCCTGACTTTGAGGGATGCGAATAAATTGTCTCCAGCTCCAAGGGTAATAGCTGCCTTCACAAATTCTGCTCAATGTCAAGCATAACTGTGTCTAAACCAAGGTTATTCCTTCACAATCTGAGCACGCCGCAGCGGGCAGGAGGCTGGATGCCTGACAGCACGGCGTATCGATAGACACTGAAATCACAAGCGCAGGTTTTGACTTTATTGCAGGATCTAGGAGCTGGAAAACATCTGGCTTGTCCCACCAAAAGCTCTTTCCCAACTGGGCAGTCCTTGGCTAAGGATGAGCTGTAGTGCTGGCCACTGCTGGCAAAGCCGGCATCCTTCTGAGTCCGCTGCAGCCCGGTCTCTTGCCTCTGCCTTGCCTTTCCTCTACACCACGTAGGGAGTGATGAGGACTGGGCTCGTTTCTGATGTCCCTTGTGAGCAGGTCAGAATCAGGCCCCAGGCAGGACAAAGAGCATCCTCCCTAGAGTGCGAAACCTCTGGCTCGGAGGGAGGGCTGAGTTTCTGGTCTCAGCAAGAGACTCATCCAGATTGGGGTGGCCCAGGGCCGGGTGCTGCTCTGCGGTCACAGCCCTGCAGTCGCCCTCCTGAGGCTCTGAAACCTGGATCAGCCTGGCCAGGCTTCGGGCAGCGTCCGTCGGAGCCGCCTTCGGCAGCACGGACGGACAGAGTGGGAGTCGATTGTCCCCATTCCCAGTCCTGCCTCCCGCCCTATCTGCTTCCCCAGCAACGAGGCCATTTCACAGCAGTCAGGACAGCAACTTATTTTGATGTAAGTGTTTTCATTAGCCATTTAACTCGACTGGGAGAGTTGATCTCAAAGAAAAATGTACAATAATCATTCAATTACCGTTAAATCAAGCCCCTTCGATGCACTTTATGAATGAGTGAAAACAAATCAATGCTGTTATTGCACTGTATCTCTATTGTGTATAATAGTATACATTCATCTGTAAGAGTAATTTATTTTTATTACTGTAAATAAAACTGTTAAAGTGATTTGTCAAGAGGATATCCAAAAAGGGGGAGGGGGGGGAAGGGAATAAAATAAAAACATTTGAAGATCTGGGCTCCTGTCCCAGGTATGTGCCATACTGTGCGTGTCTGTGTTTTTATTTCAGCTGAAGCGAGTCTAGTACAGGTTTCTGCTTTCCCTCACCAGGGGTCTGTGTTTCCACTCGGATGGCGACGAGCCGGTTCAGGATAAGAACTGCCATTAATTGTACGGGCTGGGACGGAACGGCTCCTGCCGCTCGGAGCCTCCACGCAAAAGGATGGAGGCTTTTCCATCAGCAAGCCATCCTCTGCCCTCTGACTAGCCAGGCGGTCAGGGATTAAATACCCAAGGGAATGAATTGATCTTTGAGAGCTGGGTTCTTCAAATGAAGGGTTACAGAGATACCACAGCTTTCTGCTGCTGCTTCTGTGCCCTGGCCTCTAATAGAGAAGGGATATCACAGGGCTCATAACTCGCAGCAAAGGGACCCAGCGAGGGCAAGCTGACAAAAAAGCCGAACCCAAATCTACTTTAACCTCTTAAAATCTTTATTATTATTATTTTTTTTTTAAATTATTACCACATGCATAAAGTGTCAACAGTTTGGGATAAAGATGACATTTCTTTTGAACAAATGTAGTTACAAGCGGTGCTTCGGATCGTTCCAGGTTTCCTCTCTACCCTGTACAGAAGAAAGCTCATGTTGCGACCGACGTAGTCCCTACCTTTCCGTCATCGTGTCACGACAGGCAGAACCCACAACACTGGGGAGAAATACACTTGTTCACACGTAGCAACTGGGGACGGTAGATAGATACAAGCAGCAACATCTACTCATCTATTGACTAAGTGCACATGGTTAAAAGACCCCATTAGACAGTGAACATCTCCTTCTGTTTTTAATGTCAACTATATAATAATGGAAATCAAGTTATGCCCTGTAACGGGTGACCCTCCCACGGGAGAGACGCCTGTCTCCCATCAGCTGCTTCTATCAAAAGGCAAGTTGAAGGAAATACAGGTAATACTTCTGCCGGTATTAAAAAAAGGAGCCTTTTGCAGGAGCATCGGGGCAGCCCCACTGATGCTGAGCACCCTGGGAAGCCATCCGCAAGGTGCCATCGGGCTGGCACCCCCCTGTCCCCACCATGCCACCCCTGCAGAGCTGGAGTCAACCTCTGTAAAGACCCCAGCCCTGGCTCCAGGCTGTACGTATGAATTGCCAGTACCCAAAGGGGAAAAAAACTGCTGTTAAAATGCTTGTCTCAATCTGGCTGCTCACGGATGCTCTATTTCAGGAGGATCAGTTACCCCAGTGCTCCAGGAGGTCTCCCTGGTTCGTAGCTGCGGAGTTGGAGTAGTGCAGGGTGGGTTTGGGCGGTCTGAGGTGCTCCCAGCCCAGCCTGGGCTAGCCTTGATCCCCGGGCTGCTGGGTCCAGGGCACAGGAGACGATCCTCACCTGCCTTCAATGCCCCCCCCAGAATAATGCTCCTGCAGCGCCTGGCCTCACCCAGAGGTGCCTGTGCTTCTACTCACTCTGAGGGTGATGGAAACCTGGCAGTGAGATGGCTCCTGTCCTGCAGCTGGCATTGCCCCAACAGCACTGAGATGGGGCAGGAGGAGGAAGAAGAAGAGGAGAAGGAGGAGGAAGGCTCTCCAGCCTGCACACTTGTCCCACAGTGGCAGCAATGCACATACCCTGGAGCAAACCCACCAGCATGTGCATGTCCCACAACAAAGTTGTGACAGGGTTTGTCCCCTACCTACATGCCCACCGTGTCCTCTTGGGGACTGTCCCTGTGCCGAAGGTGCAATGTTTGCATGTGCACCCAGAGACGTGTGGTTGCCTGACCAGGATTTCCTTGGGTTGGCCAAGATGGGAGTAAAAGCTGCTCCCAAAACTACACCTGCGCAAGGAAGAAGGAATCCCAGCACATACCTCGGGGTCTGGGTGGGGGTCCAGGTTTCCACCCAGGTGAGGACAGGCTGAGCATGAGAAATACTTGGAAATGCTCTGCCCTATCCCAGCTGGGGGAGCCCACCCACCCCGTGGAGCCCCGTGCTCCCAAGCGATGCAATAGGGACCTCCAGAAAAGGCACTTGTGTCAGCAGGGAGCTGTCACGCCGCTGCTCTCCCAACACGAACACGAGACCCAAGCCCCACGCGTGACACAGCACAGCCGAAACCAGAGGGGAGGAAAGTGCCAGCAACGCTTCAGCATCAACCCAAACTCATGCCAGAATGTCCTGTTTCACATTTCCCGCGGGCAAGACAAGCAGCCCCAAAATGAAGGAAGTCTATTAAGATGGGGAGCCATCAGCCCCGACGCACTCCTAAAAATGCATTTTGGAGAAAAAAAAGGGTTTTTTTTTCTTTGTTTTTCCTAATCTGGTCTGATTTGAGATGAAAGGCACCACAAAGAGAGGCCCCATTTCTGGAAAACTGGCCAGAACTAAAGGTAGACCTGAAACATCTCAGTATAAAAATAACTTTGGTAGTGGCGAGGGGGGATGTTGATGCTCCTAACAGTATCCAGTATTTGGATACCTGGCAGGACTGTGCCAAAGACGCTCCTGCTGCCAGCGAGAAATCAGCAACTCCTCAATGTGCATCACCGTAACATCACGAGGCCCAAAGTCCACTTGGTTTCTAATGCAAGGTTTTTATGGTTGGTTTTTTTCAATGTAAGAAGTGACTTTCTATGGAGTAAGTGTTCCCAGCTGAGGCATCAGGCACACACAAGCACCAGTAACAGGTGAAAATCAAAGGGCTTCAAAACACTTGAGCTGGGTTGGGACCTTCAGGGAGAAAAACACCTCCTACAGTGCTGGAGACCCCTGTCTTTGTTGCACTATGGGCTGATGCGTGGCTCGCTTTTTCTTAGCAAGCAGCAAGTTCCTTAGGAAGTAGCTTTTGAAAGTGGTTATGGTGACAACTGTTCTGTTTTTTGGTGGCTAGCTGGGAAGCAATGCTGAGTCTGACCTTCCTTCAAGGTCTGGGGGAAGGAGACAGAACGGCTTTTCCTTCTGGAAATCAACGTGAGTTGTTCCTTTGTGTGTTTGTTATTCTTTCGGGGTGGTGGTGACTGTTTCTTTTTAGATTCCTCAGCTGAGCTACCCCAAATCAAAGGGTAACTTTTACATGGTTGACCTTAACGTACCAGTGTGGTTTACACAGTGCAGTCTGTGGACAGTGAATGGTCTGGAGGAGCAGGTTGCTGGAACTGCTGTTTTCTAACTACTGAAATACAGCAGTAACAGCTGTGTGTTGTGGTTTTCTGTCGTTAGTTCACATCTTTCCCTCTTGGGTGTCTATTCTGCAGTATGCGTTATCTTTTTTGTATTTGAGGGTCAACACCAAAACCAGAAAAGGGGCAGCAGAGCTAAAGGAGCACGCGGACAGGCTGCCCTGGCTTGTGGGCAATGCTTTGGGGTGATAACCTGCTGGGACAGATCTACAAGTAGAGGTGCTGCAAGCCTGAAGGAGGGGAGGAGGCAGCAGTACAAACATGCCAGGTTTGAAGAGATGCCCTGCATGCACCTCCACCGTCCCCTGGCCCAACACAGGGTCGTGGATGGTGGTCCTCCCTGGTGTTTGCTGAGCTGCTTCTCAAAGACCTCCCATGGTAGAGCCTCTGAGACCTGTTTCAGAGTTTCTCCATCCTCACCTTGAGAAAGCTTTCCCTGTGATCTAATTCAACTCCTTTCTGCCACTACTCAATCCCACGCCTTGCACTTTAGTCCAACACACACATGGAGAACAGGTTTATTCTTCCCACTGCCTTTTGTGGCTTTGCAGCTGGTTTTACCTACCTGAGGTTTTTCCTGTACAGAGTGGTGGGAACACAATTAACCCAAAATTATTTTCTTTCTATTTTGTTTCCTCCTCCTCTCTGCACCCTTAATGCTTTCTACACAGCTAAGTGCTGGAACTGCCATTGGGCTGCAAGTCCCCCAGGGCCAACCCAGTCCCCTGCTGTTGTCACCGTGGGAGAGGCGTGCAGGGAGAGGCTCATTTCTCGCACACTTGGGCTCACAAGCCCCCAGACACAATGACCAACAGCAGATTTAAGCCTGTTCCTGCTAAGAGAAAAAGACTGCAGAGGAACCTCTGGGTGCTGCTCTGAAGGTAACACCTGTGGGAAGGTATCTATTAGGAGAGATGCCTGTGGGAGGGTGAAGCATCAGTGATCTACCATCACATAGTGCTATGGAGATGTCTGTGACCTCAGGGCCCTGTACCAATGTAAGACAGATATTAATATCGACAATGTCACATCAACGTTGCCTTCAGGGGACACCACGTCTCATCCAGGTCTTGCCTGGGGATTTGCTGTAGCAAGAGCCCGTCCCTCACTTCAGGCTCTGCCTCAGCCTAGTGACACCACCAGGATGGTGTCCTCCTCCCACCCTGCCTGTGGGCACGGCACTGAAGGCTGTGGGGCAAACCTCTCACTGAACTTCTTGACTGTGTTTTTTTTTCTTCTCCTTGCCTCCCCCAGCAAAACATAGGCACTATTCTCACCTGGAGAAAGCAGAGCTTGAGAGAGTGACCCTAGAAAACCTGGGGTTTGGTAAAGGAAGATGAGATTCACAAAAAAAAAAAACCCCGACCCCTTTGACTCTCTAAAAGATAGCAATACTTCAAAGTCTAGGCTTGGGTACAGTTGCCTGAAGGAGGACACTTTCTATGAGCTTAGAGGCCATCAAATGAATTGCATGGGCAGCTCCAAGTGTTGGAAGGTAGCTGCAATGGTACAGCTAATGTTTCTTATCACATGCGTGGTCATCCCAGAGGAGCACAGCTGTCTGGGGACTGGAAAAGGTCCACTTCGAGGGCATGGTGACCCATACAGAGACAAAACCAGCACGTCTTGGTGCTCCAGTACTTTGTTTAGGCACTTTTACATGGGGATAGTGGAGAGACAGGAAAGCCCCACTGCTGCTACCAGCGGGGGGATGCAGTTGTGGTGCTGGTCGTGGGGTCACCAAAGGAAGGGACAACAGCCTTCAAGGTGCTGCTGCCCAATGGAGGGTAAATTCATGGGTGAGTGAGCGTTTGAGGCTTCTAAAGTGCAGTGCAGGTTATATGGTCTTTGCTGTAAACTCCTCAGGACAGAGTCCTTGCCCTTACTCTTATTTTTTTGTTTTATCTGTAAAGTGACATGCCAGCTGAGAAAACCTTACTCCTAAATAACAACTACTACTACAGGAAAACAAGAATCATGGCAAAAGGAACAGCCTGTGCCCCCCTTGCCAGCATCCCATGACGGAGAATGCTTCCCATGGTCCATCCACAAGGAAATGGCATGGTGCACCTCTGGAAAGCACCCTCCAAAATACCACCTCCACCTGCCTCCCTCCAAGTGAAACTTCCATTTATCGTCAAAGCTGAGGTGTTAATTCAGGCTCTGTTCCCAGGGGAGTCTGCAAAGCTTCAGTTCAGGCTGTTGGGTGTCTTGAAAGCGTGATAGAGATGGAAAAATTGCTGGGAGAAACTTGAGGGCTCTCGTGTGAAGGCAGCTCTCTGGAGAAGCTGTGTTCCACCTCATGTTTGTCACCAGAATAAAATCTTCCCAGGATAAAATATCTGAGGAAGCAGGAGCGCTCATAGGATGTGATGCTTCCTACTCCCTATGTGTCTGCTCAGGTTGGAAAATCAGAAACTACCCAATCCTTCCTTCTTCCTTCAGAACACTGATCCTCTAAGAACCACCAGAGTCAACTGCCAGCTCCAATGTTCACTCAAAATCAACAAGACAGTGAGGGTGCAACACTGGAACGTGAACAGTGCTAGACTTGCACCAACGTTCACGAAACTTGAGCAAGACCAGACTTCACACCTGATGTAACCCTCACAGGCAATGACTGGTGTTCCATGGGCACGGTGGTCCTCATAATGTCCCTTTTCAGACAAATCGGAGGTGTACAGAAGGTTCCTGATAGACCTCAAGGTCTATACCCCTCCGTTAATATCTCTAAGCAGAACCAAACCGGATGATTTACTCTTCTGCTGACTCCGGCCCAATTCATTTGTGTGCACACAGAATATACTTCCCCCTGTTGGCAGACTTATTTATTATTTTTAATCTATGCCCATAACCTGCCAAGTAGGAGAAAGCAGATAAAACGGAAAGAGGAACTCTCAGGAGATTGGTTGGGCTCATTAAACGTTTGGCACTCTGTGATTATCTGTTGGCAATGAAATGCCACTGCTATATTTTAACACGGAACATGATACCTTAATGTACAGGAGAATCTCCTCAGCCCACTTCTGGTACACTTGAGAGAGGAGAAATTCAATCATCTGTGACCTGAATTGTATTTTTAATGGCTGACAAGCTAGATAAAATATTTAAATATTCACTTTTATATCAGCCCACATGGGGATTTGAGCATTTTGGGTTGTGTAACGCAGCATGGCCTACTTTTGCAAGAGTATACGGAAATAGGCACATATGTACAAAATATTGAGTATGCAGCATATGGGCCAGCCTGCCGGCGTTCATTAGTATGGCCCAACCAATTCCAGCAGAGCTAACCCAGCCCAGCCAAGGAGTGGGTGTCACTTGTCTTGGATTTCATAGGTCACCTGGGCAAAAAAAAATAGATGAATGCACCTAAAATCAAGATGGTCATCCTCAAATGTGGCTGAGTCCCTCAAGGAAAGGCACTGAGGACGTTGGCCTGCCAGCACAACTGGCCTTGCAGGAACAGCTGTATTGTGAGATTGGGGCTCTCGGAGCCACCATGTGCTTGCCTGCCTTGTGGTGATGCCAGGAAAGAGCTGGGAAGAGCAAGGGGCACCATGATTGGACCAGAAATGGGTGTCTACAGCCCACACTGGCTATACAGGTTACTTTTCCACTGGCTACGCAAGAACTGAGCAATGAGCTCTGATGTAGACATCTCACTGGGGTTGTGGCAGTTCAGATCCCTGGAAGAGCTGGATCATGATGTCTTCAAGCAATGGGCAATGCCAGGAGGTTACGGTCCTGCTGATTTGCTTTGGAGTTGAGCATGTGAAATGGGCTCGTGTCACCGGGGCCTTTCCTTAAGCAGACTGTAAACGGTGAGGATGTGCTGAGATGTCCCAGGAGAAGAGGATGGTGTAAGAATGTAAAAGCACAAGGAAATCGGGGTAAGCCTCGCTCCTTGCACCCCTGAGGCTCCCGGATGTGCATCTGTTCTGCAGATGTGACCCATGTACAGGGCGGGTAAGGCTTGAGTTACTTGATTATTGAGCATTTTGCCATGCAAAGGCATTGACCCTGATAGTAACGTGGGTTGACTGCCTGCTGCCAATCCCAGCCATGGCAAAGTTGATGTGAGGTGACATGGAGGCTACATGGACAATCCTGACACACCAATGGAGTCCCACCAGAATTATCACAGTTTTGTGTGACACACATAATGCAACTAGTGCATGAAAAGAAGGGACCCAGCCTTTTAGGGGCACTCAGCTCCTCTCCAGTTCCCACCAGGATCAGCTCAGCGTCCCAGAATTGGGACACTCACAGACCCGAGGGATGAGCCAACCCTGCATGTCCCAAAGTTCCTTCCCTGCCTTTATGTGCTGGTAGGACAATCCCCCTGCTCTGCCCAAGCCCCACCTGGGTCCCCACAGTTGACTCTGCAGCCCTTCGACCACCATAACAGGTAGCAGTAGCTCTGCCAGCCCTCTGCTACTCTCTCTCGCAAAAAGTTGTTACTCTTCCTAAAATATCCACATAAACCCAATTTCTCTTCACATACAAACAGTACCACGATTGCATCTGTATTAATAACTCTCCACAACAAATACTACCGGGTGACTCTTAAATGTTGCTCTGAATTTCTAGAAGCCTTTCTTCTGAACTTGCTCCAGGTCAAACCCCAGCTGCCTTGCCAAGGAAAGCCCGTTGTGGGCATCACTGGGTCTCTCTGCCTGGGCCAAAAGCTTTCGCAGCTGGTTCTCTGCATCTCAGAGGGTCGACATCAGAAATGAGAGCTGTCAGTGAGCACCTGCAGGACACCGTGTCTCCCTGCCTCCTTTGGTCAATCCTGTTTCCTCGGGCTTTGCAGATGAGCTGTTCCACGTGTCCTTCCTGTTGCCCTGCTGCTTCTTGCCTGCGCTGCCCTGCCTGCCTGCAGTGGGAGCTCGTGAAACGGGAGGCACGGAGCCTCCCTGCCAGCCTCTGGGGAGGCTGACCTGGGAACTGGGGTTGATCCGTAGAGCTAATCCCATATTGCCAGGTCTTCTTTGAGCTGGGAGAGGCTGCCCCTCAACAGGCGGAACGGGACGAGTGCCTGAGCAGCTTAAACAGCATCAGTAGTGCCGGGATGGGGAATTCTGGGGTTAAACCCAAGGATTTTCTTTGCAGCTCCTGCTCCAACGGTCAGCCCTGCTGAAGTCAAGGCGAGCTAAGGAAAGGGGGCCAAACCCAGGGATGTAGCCCACAGCAGGGCACCGTCCCCTAAACCCTTTCCCAACCACCCTTGCCCTCTCCCGCATCCACACTACTCCTCGTTTGAGCCCCCTGCGCAGCACCACAGATGCGGAGGTGTGGGAGGTGTCACGTCCAAGGGACAAGAGACCATTTTGGTCAGTCAAGAGAAGGGAGGGCTCCTGGGGCTATTTCTCAGCAGCTGGGCAGGGGGTTCGTCTCATCTCGCCACGAAGGGTTTCTCACTCACCAGGGGGAAAATGAGCAGATAGTAGGGCCATCATTCAACATCAGCATTTCTCAGGGTGAATTTAAGTGTCAGCCTTTGAGCGTTTTGGGTCCAAGCCATATCCTCCCACCTCCTTTACAGGTCTGGTCACTCCTAGATAGTCAAAATACTACTTTTGTAGCCATCACCTATGTGGCTACTGGGATGACTGGGGAGGTAGACTCTGAGCCCAGCTTTTCCCCAGAAGAGATGCAACGTGAGGACTTGGTTTTCCCCCATTCAGGGACTTGTGGTATGTGGGAACACAAGAGAGGACCTTGGGACACTGTGTCAGGCAAGTCTATGGCTAGTCCTGGCCCTGGCCCATTTTCTGCTGGTGGGGAACCTCTCCCAGCTCTCTGCAGGCTCTGACTCCTATGATATTTTCAGTATTTCCCACCTCCTTACTCTGCATTTTGTCTAATTAATTTTTTTTTTCAAATAACACTGGAATGATGTAGCACTGAGGCCAAGGAGAGCCGGGCTTGGGGAAGCTCCCTGGACATCTCTGTTCCCTTGCTGGCAACCCCTTTCACCCCAAGGACAGCACATATTGCACATTTCAAAGCCCGGACAAGCGCCGTGTCTCCCTGCCAGCTGCACAAGCCTTGCCTCCATGCTTTTCTCCCAGAAAAAGTCCTAAGGATGGAAACAGGCTCAGGTCACCAATGCCTTGGTCTTCTCCAAGGAGCAACAGCATGATGGTGACCATCCCTATGCAACTGCGGCAAAAGACAGTGCATCGCTCTATGGGGAAGCAGCCTTTGGAGCTGCCCAATGCAGCAGAGCATCCCCAACCCCAGTGCACGGCCAGCCCTGCATGCCCGTGGTGACCCCAGCTGTGCAACCAGCCTTCTTCTCCAGGAGCTTCTCATTGACATGTTTAACATCTAGCTGAAAAAGTACTTCTGCCTCTGGATTTCCCTTCTCTAGCAAAGCACACTCAGGGCCAGTCTCTGGTCTTGCTCCAGGTGTAAATCTGGAGGAATCCTATTAACCTGCCTACAGAGCATTTTTGAAGTCATTAAATGTGAAGGTGCTGCTAATTTCTGGTCTCGCTGCCTCCAAGGTGTATCCTACCAGTGCTGCTGCTGCCCGAAGGGTTTTCAACATGGTGTAAAAGCAAAGCTCCTGAATGAGCGGGGCCGCCCGCATTTGTTGGCATCGAGGGTTGGGGAAGGCGCCTATACACACCTGGGACGGAGCCGGGGAGCTCCGTGCCAGCCCAGCCCTGGGGCCCCTCAGTCTGACCACTCGTTATCGTCCAGCTCGGAGTCGTCGTCGGACTCGCTGTACTCCACCGCGATCCGGCGGGACAGGATCGTCGCCACATCGTTGCCCACAGGCTCTTTTTTGGCCTCTTGTTCCCACTGCTCCTGGACTTTGCGGAGTTGGATTCCTGCAGTATGGAAGTGGAGGAGGCTTTAGGGGGAACATGCCTAGCACCCATGGGTGCACCCAATGTGCAGCAACCCCCCCCCCCCTCAGCTAAAAGTATTGGCTGGAACAAAATGGCTGCAGCCCCCTTGCAGGAGGATGCACACCATTATAAAGCTATATGAGAGAATCATAGAATGGTTTGGGTTGGAAGGGACCGTAAAGATCATCTACTTCCAACCTCCCCACCATGGGCAGGGACACTTCCCACTAGATGCGATTATAAAGCTCCAAAATAGAATAAAGTTCCTCTGCTTCCACTTGACTTGAAGAGGTTGAACCTTCTTGAAGGTTAAATCTATGATTTGACCTGAAGATTGTCAGGAAATGGAAATGGGAGAAGCCTTGGAGCACACCACTTGCCACAGCCTGGAAGGAGGCCATACACGTGAGAGCTGTTGGTCATCCCTGTGGGGCTCCATCCCATCTCTGGCAATGGGTTTCTCCGCCTCCCTCCAACCGCTTCCATTGCATTTCCTCCCCTCCCCAGGTCTCACCTGGGTGCCACCATCTTCTCACATCACCTGCCCACCTGGGGCTCGTCTTGCACTTGACAAAGCCAACACAACCCAACTCTACACCAGGAGGTA
>VXBH01002817.1:16011-30450 GCA_013400035.1 Rynchops niger
GGGGCGGTGGGGCGGGCGGCACGAAGTACTCTGCCATCGGCACCGGCTGCGGGCTGGCAACAGGAGGGCAAAGCCATGTCAGTGGCATGAGGAACGACAGGACCCACCACCCATCCTGAGGACCCACCACCCATCCTGAGCACCCACCACCCATCCCAAGTGCCCACCACCCGTCCCGGGCACCCACCACCTATCTTGGGCATCCAACTGTCTCTGCTGTGGCTGGGTTTGCTCTGGACCCCATATAAGCTCTGTCCCCACAGAGGTGGGGAGGCTCTGCCTGTGGAATGGGCTGTGGGGCATGTAGTGGTGTAAAGGCAGCCAGCAGCCCAGGGTAAAACGGTCACCTCTATCCACCTTGTCCCCTTATCTGGGATGAGGTTACCCCAAAAGTGCTCCANAGGTATTTTGCCACCGTGGTGGCAACGCTGGGGACCTGTCCCTCCCCTTCCCACTGCCACCACCCCTGATGCTCACCTCTGCGGATGGCTGCCAGCAGGTCGCTCCGGGCATCGCTCATGGGCATCAGTGGGATCTGTGGCTTCCGTGGCTCCATGGCAGGGGCCGGTGGTGATGCCGAGTGTGCCGGTGAGGCAGTGACAGCGGGGGGCCCTGGTGGCGGTGGTGGGGGTGCCACCGGGGGTCCCATGGGGCCGGCCTGTGGCGGGGAAGTGGAGTAGGGGCCGGGGGGTGCGNTCCCAAGTGCCCACCACCCGTCCCGGGCACCCACCACCTATCTTGGGCATCCAACTGTCTCTGCTGTGGCTGGGTTTGCTCTGGACCCCATATAAGCTCTGTCCCCACAGAGGTGGGGAGGCTCTGCCTGTGGAATGGGCTGTGGGGCATGTAGTGGTGTAAAGGCAGCCAGCAGCCCAGGGTAAAACGGTCACCTCTATCCACCTTGTCCCCTTATCTGGGATGAGGTTACCCCAAAAGTGCTCCAGACTGATATGGCCTTGGGTCTCACCGGCAGTTTCAGACCACAGTAGCTGCAGAGGAGGGCTCTCCCCACTAGATCTACTCAGAAATGGGGGCTCAGCCCCCCACCAAGCCCCTCTTCCCCTGAGCATCCCTCCGCTGGGAGAGAAGAGGCAGGCTAAACCCTACCCGTAATCCTTGACTACGTGAGGTCTCGGCCCGTTGAGGATAGCCTCGGGGGGCTGCGGCGCGTGGGGCTGCTGGAGGCGGTTGAGGCTGTTCTGCCGGCTGCCCGCCGCCGGCGCCGGGCGGTAGACGTGCTCCTGTTGGGGGGCAGCTGCCAGCACCCCCTCCTTGTGCTCTGCCGGGGCCAGGTGGGATGCCGGGGCCAGCAGCTGCGCGGGGTGGTTGGGGCTCGCTGGGTACGAGTGGTCGGCTGCATCCGACGCATAAGATCTACGACACAGGAAAACCCAACAGTCGTACTCCTGGGAGCGGGGGGCAGCTGGGTGGGNAAACAATAGTTGTACAAGAAAGCAGAGATAGCGGAGGGGAGGAGGACACCAACAGAGCTGACCCAGACTCTTCCCTTAGCTGCTAAATGGAACGTGCTCTGACTTTACCCCAACACCAAGGCCGCTTCTGAGGTCCAGGACATGACCCCAGGGGCACCAGCTGTCCATGAAGCTACGATGGCTTCTCACCCCGACCCTGCTGTGGGCAGCGTGTACCCCCCAAAGACGGAGAAGAAGAGAAAAGCAGAGGAGAGCCGGTGAGCTAACACGTAGTCGGTAAAACCTGCCTATTATCTGGGGACAGTGATCCTTCCGATGACGCCATGTGATAGGGGGATGGTGAGAACCTGTTATCGGGTCGGAACTCTTTATCATACGCCATCATATTCCACTCCAGGCGCCGGTTGCGGGCTTTCCTCACTTTCTTCACCTCCCGGGTGGAATCCTCCACCAGCCGCTGCTCCTGGGGGCACACACAAGCCGCGGCTCCAACTCCAGCCTGGCTCCTCTGGACCATAAGCGGTACCCAGGGAGCATCGCCCGGACTCGCAAGATGCACCCACCGCAACAGGGGGGAGCACCTGGTGTCCCCCGCCTGCCTGTTACCTTCTGCCTGCGCTTCTCCTTTCTCTTATCTTCTGTTGCTTGCAACATTTTCTCCTTCCATAAGTTGAAGAAGTAGGAGGGGTCGGTGTAGAATTTAAGGCCGTCCTTTTTGTCGTCCCTGGTAGGTTGGGGAGGAAAGGGGGTTATCAGCCACAGGAGAAGACCCCCTTCCTCTGCACACGGGGGGTTTGGTACTATCGTGACCATAAGCTGTTGCCCCACCATGAACATGTCCAATACAGTGAACACTATCTGCAGTACCACCGTGTGGGGTCACTTGTCTCAAGTGCCCTACGCCTTGGGGATGGTGGCACAGCAACCGGAGAAAACAGCCTCTTAGCCCTCACCAAGCAGCAAACGGGGTGCACCCTCAATGCCTCTCCTGGAAAGAGTCCCCAGAACCCTCTCGGTCCCCCCAAGGAGCAATGTACCAGCTGCCCTACCTGTAGGGCGTGAGGATGTTGAGCGGCGGCGGCTTGTCGCAGCGCTGGTACATCTCCATCACCGGGTTGGGGATGGAGTTGCGAGACACAACCTGCTGGTTCTGCACTGTGGAGCTCTTGAAGGCTTTCCGCATGTTGATGTCCTGCAGCGAAACTGGGGGTGCGGGCAAGACAAGGGATGTAGGGGTCACCTCAGCCCCCCAAACCGGGCACGGCGGGTGGTCTGGCCCTGAGCATCTCCCACCCGCTCATACCTGGCCATCACCCCAAAAATAGCCCCAGCCCCTCACCTTCCTCCACGGTGGAGTCCAGCTGTGTAACCTTGATGACCAGCAGGTCAACCCTCTCCTGCAGCGAGTTCATCCGCATGTAGAAACTGTTGGCTTCGTTGAACAGCTCGCCGAAGATGTCCTCTGCGTGCCTGCCTGGCAGAGGGCAAAGCGCACCTGTCATGGGCAATGGCAGGAGGCAGGCAGCCCTCTCCCAGCCTGTCCCCTGCACCGCATGCCCCCGCATTGGCTCCATGGGGCTCTCTCCCCAGCCTCGTTTTTTTGGGAGCTGAGCTTCATCCTCTCCCAGACCCGGCAAAATGCTGCAGAGAGGGAGGAGAGCGCAAACCACCCACCCTTCTCCACACATGAGCATCCTTTTCAGACAGAGCGGTACCTGTGGGAAGCACCAAACCATGGCGCTGCTCATCCTAAAAAGCCTTTGGATCTACTATGGCCAAAAAACTACCATCACCCCCTGGCCATGAGGCATCACCTGCAGAAACCCAGCCCTGAAGGTGGAAAACCAAGAGCAGGGCAGCGGGCAGAGTGCTGCAGCAGGGACAAGCCGCGATTTGTTTCACTTTAGTAGTTATTTTCTGGCAGCACCCGGTGCATCGCTACGATAGCTCTTTATCGGGGCTGTTACTATCACAGGTCCAAGCGGGGCGCCTGGCAGAGCGTTGCTGACACCTGCAGGCTACAGCACCCAGCCCAGCACCTCAGCTCCTCAGGGTTTCCTCCAAAACCACATATCAAACAGCTCCGGAGACCAAGGCGCTTTCGATATCTGCTCGGCTTGTCACCCGCCTCGTTCCCTGGATGAGCACCTTCATCCCATGGGTGCTGCTCACGCCGGCTGCCGTGCTTCCAGCAGCTCCCTAAATAGAGGGTTTATTTTTCTGGGAGTATTTTAGAGAAGAATTTAGTTCTGGAGAGGGGAAAAAGAGGAGAAGCCCTGAAGAGACTGTGCTTCTCTCTCGATATTCAGCAGTGAAATAGGTTGCCCCTGTTAAACCTTCACATTGGTGTGTGCGGTGCTCTCGTCCTCCCCTTTCCTGCTAAAATCAGTCCCAGGGCAGGAAGACAGACGAGGATTTAGACCTTTTATATAGACCTCTCTTTCACAAAAAACTCTAAGATTAAAAAGAATAGGTTGGGTTTTTTTAAATTTTCACCCGACCTTCCTATTTCTGGCCAAGTTGAGAAGCAAGGGGCTCGCAAAGGCTTTTCATTCCACTCTACACAGACTGGCTACAGGAGGAAAATGAGTCTTAAAAATGTCACCAAGTCCCCACTTTGGGCTTGGCCCTGAGCATCCTCCTTTTTTTTGTTAGCTGGATAATTCCCACTGAATTAGGGGTGGCTGCAGCCTGCACGGCTCTCACGTAGCCCTCGTTTCTCTGTCATTGGAACCAGAGCAAGCGACCGCAGCACCCCACCAGCATCCCACCAGCACCCCAGCACCCCATCCCCATCCCAGGCCAGGAAAAATGTGCCGTGACTTACTGAGGCTGCCCAGCTGCTTGATGATGGCAGCCAGCGTGCTGTTGGTGACACACTCCAGCTCACTCGTCACCCCCTCAGGAAGAGCCCCCCGGCACAGGTGCCGGGGCTCGATATTCCTCTTCACCAGTGGCATCCTGCCGGTGAGCCCTCACGCCTCTCCTGGGCAAAGAAGAAAGAAAGAAAAAAAAAAAAAGAAAAAACACAGGTTTTGCCATTTGCCTATTTTTTCTCACCATTCCCTTTGCTTTCTGCTCAGGGGACCGGTCCTTCCCACACCGGGGTACGGAGGATGCAGCCTGCATGGCGACAGCAGGGCTTTTCCACGCAGGGGATGCTCCGTGGGTGCAAACCTCTGGATGCCCGTGAGTACATGGATGCCAGGATGGAGGTGAGGACCATGTCCCTATCCTGGTGCTCCGCTGACAAGCCACCGTGCCCGCGGAGCCTTTCCCGGAGCTTACCTTCCCGGAGCTGCGCTCGAACTGGGAGCAAACCCTCATGTGCTACAGCCCTTGAGCCGGCCCCGAAAATCTCCATCCAACCCAAAGAGCAGCCAGAAGCGAGCAAGCGCTTGTAATGCCATTATTTCCAGCTCAGTGCAAAGCTCCCCAGGGTTTTATTTGTGCATGCACTACACCCAGGCAAGCTGCCACAGCCAGCTCGCTCCTGCTTTCCGCAGCATCCCTGCGTGCCCCCCGCAGCATCCCTGTGTCCCCCATTCCACCACCGTCCCCCCCTGAACTGGGGATGGTTCATTTTCTACGGGGTTCAAGGAATGTGGGGAGATGCCCGCCGGCAACAGCCCCATCTCCAGCGAGAGCACCCATGGGAAGGGGGACACAGGAGAGGCACCGTGGGGTGAGGGCTGCTGGAGGCAGGTTACCCCATTGACACAAAACACAAGCGGTTCAAAACAGGCTGAAAAAGGATTAAAAAAAAAGAGCATCTATTAACCATGGTGGTGTCTCCTGGGGTACTGGAGCCTGGGACATGGACAGGAACAAAGCGAGCGGTGACCCCACAGGCTTGCACAAGAGGGTCTTACGTGCCACAAGTGCATCGGGCCTCAACTCTGCTCTCAACACAAAGTCAAACTGACGGCTTTAGCATTGAAATCACCGCAAATTGGATCCTGGGGTGACAAGGACCAGAGAGCACTAACAGCCTTCCCAGCTCCTGAATGCAGCAAGTTAATTCCCCCCTTTTTCACATCCCAGGCACCCCCCCATCCACACCGTCTTTCACAAAATCCGGCCCTGCTTTGGCAGCAAAGGAAAATCAGCTTCCGAGCAGAGCCGTTACTAGCTGGGAGCGGAGCAGCTGGGCACCGACAACGAAGCCAGCAATTCTGATCCTGAACGGAGCCAGAAATCTGCAGAGTTCACATTTTTTGGCCCCGGCAGCGCTGGACAGAACAGTTTCCCATTGATAGCACTCGGCCAGTGCTCCCGTCCTCCCGCCAGCTCCTCCGGAGTTTTCAAATGCAAATGCAAGCTCCCTCCATGAAAGAGCCCCAAAATTGTTTCTAAATCATTCATATCGAGCTTCCCAAAGGGATGATTGTGCTCCCAGATCTGTACGTACTGGGGGTGAATGGCGGGTGTCGCTCTGCCCCGGGGCAATCGGGGCGCAGGGGGAAGGAGCCAGCCCCGAACCCTCCTTGGGGTCACGCGATGCTTCGGGCTCAGAGCAAACCGTGTGTCCTCCGGCGCTTCCCAGAGCCACCGCACATGGATGGCAGGGCTGGTATTGTCCCCGGCTCCCCCCAGAAAAACCTAAGAGGCTTCTGCCAGCTCGTTATTTTTTGGCTGAGAAAACCGTGACGGAGTTTGCAGGGAAGGCTCTGGATACATGCTGATGGACGCCTGCTCTGGCCATGTACCTCTTTCCGAGCACCCCCTGAGCCCCCACGGGGCTGCGTAAAGAGATGAGCAACACTGGCAGCTTCACCCCAAGCTCACTTTGAGCCGGTTTTATGTGTCATCCCAAAATCCGCACCCAGAGGCTGAGCCCCAGGACGCACCCCAGCGCGGTGGCTGCAGGGACGGCAGGGCATGGGACAGAGCGCTTAACGAGCTGCTTGGGCCCAGCAATTAGAAACAGGGAACAAAGAGCCATTCTCAGCATCCTCCTGGGACACAGCCACCAGCACTCAGGGCTTTTTATCCCCGCGCAGGGCCCCGGGAGGAATTGGGGCCACCCGCGCCTCTATCTCCCATGGGGACCCCAGAGGGGAATGAAGAAAAACAGGATTTGAGGTCTGAAACAGTTCCCAGCAGGGACAGACCTGAAGACAGGCAGAAGGTGGATATACGGTCTGATAACAGCATTTGAGATCGTGCCATGGGAGAGCACCCCTGGAGAAGGAAGATGCCTTTAGTCTCCTTCCAAAAAGCCCGAACAAGACTCAGAGCTTGCAGCAGAAGAAACCAAGGAGGAATTAGGCACACGTGCTTAGGGGACAGGCAGCTTTGGCCAAACCACAGGAGAAGCTGCTTTTTAACTGCCCCAATTAATGGCTGCTAATGGGAACACAGGGATTAGAAACCTCTGCCATCCCCTCCCACGACATCTGCCATCTCAACCTGCTGTAACGGCATCCCTCATCCACCAGCGGCACCAAACCCCCAACTTCTGGGTTGAAACCCCAGCTTCTGACCTAAAACCCGCGATCTCAAGGCCTGTCCTGAGTCAGGGGAGTGAAATGCTTTGGATAGGGATGAGCTACACACGACACACCAACTTAATTTCTGTCCTCAGTGGCGCGTCTTGCCCACACCTACCAAGAGGCTGCACACAAATCCTGAGCGCTGGCAGCTTTGCCTGAGCCCCAGCGAAGGGGTGCTCAGTTCTGCCCAGCACTGCTCCTGCTTGTGCTGATAGTTTGGGTAATTTCCAAACGTTCGAGGAGGTGATTTTGGTGGCAGGTCCTCAGACCTCCAGGAAAGGGCTCCCAGGAGCAGGGCTCTGCTGGGCGCAGGGGTGACTCCCTGCTGCAAAGGGGAGAAGCCCAAACATGGTCAGAGTTTGGCCAAGAGCAATTCATTATTTGTTCCATACATATGACCATACTGGATCCCACCTCAGTGCTCAGCACCATGGGCCATCGCCAACCCACAGCATGGACCACTGTGGCACCCCCAGTACAGCCCAGCCAGACATCACCATGCCACCAGTGACGCCACATCTGGGCAGCTGCAGGGCCAAATCACTGGCTTCGCATGGGCACTACTAGCCCTTGACGGCCCTGAACAGCCTCACCTGGGACCCACATGCCCACCCACAGGCCCAGGAGGTTATTTAAGCTCAGCTGGGAGCACTAGTTCTGCTTTGGAGGATGTTGCCGGTCTCCAGCTCTGCTCCTGGCCATGCCCTGCTCCTGGCCATGCCCTGCTGGACCTCGCCCCTGCAAGCAGCTCCTGCCCCAGGTGGGTCCCTTGGGTGGGTGCTGGCACCCAGGGCATGTCCTGAGTTTGGCATGATCTTCATGGTGGGCATTGGACCTATGTTGCTGCCTTTGTTCCCGTCTCCTTTGGTTCCTGCCTCCTGGTCACTCGATTCTGGGTGCATCTGGGGCTGCCAGCAGACCTTGTCCTTCCAATCCCACCCCTCAGGTGCTTTGGAAAATCAGTGTAAGCCTCCATGATACTTCATCTTCAAAGCCCCGCTCAGGTTCATGTGGTTATATGGGCTTTTCCAACCACCCTCAGCAAGGCTTGCTTCCCTCATTTATTTCTCAGGTGACGGTCCCACCTTCTTTAGGCACTGGCTGCTCCATGGGTGCAGGACTCAAAGGTACAACCTCAACCAGCCAAACCTTCCTGTGATGACCTGAGCCTTCTCATTTCTCCGCGCGTCTGTGGGGTGTTGGTGTAGGGTGAGCATCTCTTCTGTTGGGTATGTTCTGTTGGTTCTGTTGGGAACATCAGCCAGATCCTGGTATTGTTTACATGGGCTAAAATCCACATGGGTTTGTTGTCTCCTGAGTGGAAGTGAGGAGCCCTCAGTGGGATAATGTCAATGTCAGGCTGCAGGAGGAGGAAAACAGGAGCCACAAGCTCAGCAGGAGTTTCCTGGAGGTGGAAGGCAGGAGTGGGACCAGCTGGGGGCTTCCTGGGAGCTGCTGCCATGGTACAGGCCCTGCAGGGGCTCTCCCATCACTTGTCTTCTCTCCCCAGTGGCTGCAAGAGTCAGTAACTCTAAATCTTGCTGTACTGGGAAGTGTCACCAGTGAAAGGCAGCAGTGACAGCCTCAGCTGTTGGGCCAAGGAGAGACTTGCTGCTGCTGGTGGTAACTGGAAAGCGCCCGCTTCTCCGCAATATGTAACTGCTTCCCCGGGTAGCACACTGCAGTTTCCGTAATACATCTGCCAAACCTCCTTGGCATCCCACCGGGGCAGCGGCACTGACCCCCCCCTACCCCGAGCTGCCTGTGCTCCAGGAGGTATATTGGGCTGCACGGCCCAGTTCCCCACCATCACTCTGTCTACGGGGGGGGCGCAGATAACTGCAGGCCGGCTCGCAGCCTTCTCCAGCCTGCAATGAGCCTCGGCATTCCCCATGGCTGCAAATCCCCCCCGAAGCTTGCTGTATCCTACCCAAGCTTGGCGTCAGCTGGCAGAGATGCAACCTCCCCCCTGCTTTCTAAACCAAGCAAAGGAGCTTGGAGGGGAACCATGCCCAGCTCACCGCTGCCCAAGCAAAGATCGGCTGAGATGCCCAGGCAGAGGAGGTGCCGAGACCAGAAACGAGCTTTACCTTCTGCCCTAAGAAGCTGATTTCTGCAGCAAATTGGTCGCAGCATCCCAAACCCTGGTGCTGCTGAAGAGCAGTCCCTGCTTTCCCAGACCATGCAGGAGAAGAGCGCAGAGGGCTGGGGAACAAATGCTGCCCCAGACCGTGACTGCCAGCCCCCATCCCTGCACACCAGGCTGGTAACTCACAGGTGATCCCTACAGCTGGCTCCTTCCAGACATCATCCTTCATCTCCACAGCCATCACATCTGACAGCGTATGTCCTTTGGGCCCACCCAGGGCAGAAAAGCAGCTCTCATTTTGTAAGAGGGTACAAAAAATGGAGTTTCGTGTCCAGTCATTGCCTTCTATTCTTGGCAATAGCTTTTCACATACATAACTGTCTCCTCACCTCTGCTGCGCCCCCAAACCCACTCCCCATCTCCCGCTGGGCAGGGGATTGAGCTGTGACTCGCAAAGCCAAGCTGGATTGCCACGGCTGGGTCCGAAGTAGCCTGAAGGATCACGCATGCTTTGGATGACCCTGCAAGGAGGGACAGGCTGGGTGACAACGTATTTCTCAGGGGCTAGCTAATCCCCATGACAGATGCTTGGTGCACTTTGGGTGAAAATGAGACACTTTGGTCAGCGCTTGATACTGGCAGTCTCAGTCCTGGTGCCCTGCTTAATATTGCATGAGAGAGCAGAGAGAAGTCCCTCTGCTGTCACCCTCCTTCACTGAGCCAACGTGGGACAGAAGGCAATTTCGGGGTTTGCTTTCCGTGGCTGGGTGCTCCCTGCAGGATAAACCCGGACTGGGAACAGAGCCATGGCAGAGACAGAGGAGCAGAGCTGGGCTGGGAAGGATGTCCACGTTGCACACAAAACCAAATCAGCCATCGAAGCGTCCTCAATACCTTGCGTGACGGTATTGAAGCACAGCACCCAACCGGCTGGATGGCGTGTGGAGCAGCGGCTGAGCTTGTACAAAGCGGCCAAGGGAAACCTAATTCCTCATGTGTCAGACAGCTGAGACAAGCCCAGAGCCTGGATCTGGGGAGAAGGTGGGTAAGTGAGCGGTGAGCACACCCACGCCAAACCCCTAAGGGCTGGGAGCTGGGGTCAGCCCTGCAGTGAAGCTCAGTTCTGGGCCAAGCTTTGGGGGCAGACCGTTTGCTTGGCCCCTGCAATCCAAGCTCTTACCCGAACTGGGCTCCCCAGGGCGCTGCTGAGCCCTGAGGACCAGATGCTGCCAGGAACCGGAGGCTTTTGCAAGGGAGCGAAAGCTTTGGTTGGGTGCCAGGAGCTGGAGTAAGGAGGGGGGAAAAAAAAAAAAAAAAAACCCGAAGTGGTATATTGAAAATCTATTATCCTTGAACAAAAGACAAAAAGGTTTAGGAATGGATATCAAAAGAACAAGAAGTGCCAGATCTGGCAATGCCTGTTCAGGACAGCAAGCCGCGTTTTGGCGCAGGCACCCTGGGAACGGTGAGGTGGGGAAGGGCTGCGGGGGCAGGAGGGAGAAGGAGACAAAAGGCAGTCCTGAAATATTGAAAGGAAGGAAAAAAAAAAAACAAAAAAACAACACCACCAAAAAAAGAACCCCGACTCAGGAGTCGGGAAAAGGAGACGAGGCGGAGGTGACACTCAGCTGGGCTCGGAGGTGCCTGAAGGAGCTTGTCCTGTGGCGTTTGGCAGGAGGGATCTGGTACAGGAGAGGGCTGGGAGGGATCCCCGGGGTGTGCAATGTTTCTGAGCAGACAGAAATAAGTGGCAGGTGCAAAAGCAGCAGGTTTGGGAGGTGTTGATTTGCAGAACTCTGCCACAGAGCGTGTGGGAAATGGGCGCAGAAGGGTCCAAGGAGCAACAGGACAGATCTGCAGAGGACAGACAGGGCCACCAGCAGCTACGTAAGGGCTGAGGGGCAACCTCTGGCTCAGGTGGCCCTAAACTCCTGCTTCTCAACCTCAGACGCTTGGCTGATGTGGGCCATGAACAGCCTCAGGAGGGAGAGCAGAGCCTACAGGGGCTGAAGCTCTGGTGTGTCAGGAAAAAAAAAAAATCAACCAGCCAAAACTGTGCAGGCGGCTCTTTGCAATGCAGAGAAACCTGTTTGCTAGAGCTGGACCAGATCTGCTGATTTACTTCACACAAAATGGAGCGTGATCTGCACCGCAAGGACTCATTGGTCTAATTTACAAAATGCATCTGCAACCACTTTTTAATTTGTTGCTAGCCCAAATGACTGTGAACGCTACCAGCATGACAAATGTCATTGCTTTGTGTGAAGCTGATAATCACTCCGGAGCTATTGTCCAAAGGTTAATTAAATATATGAAAACCAGCTGGATCTCAAGCATTCCCCTTGCTTAAAATAAACCAGAGGGCAGAGCTTCAGTGAGAGTAAATTCTCAGGATTGCGCTGAGGCTGCGGGCGTGGGAGAAGCAATGCCACTGCCTGTCCCCTCCTTGAGACCTCAGCATCCAGCTCTACAAAAGGTCTGGCGTGAGGAAAAGCATCCCAGCCTGAGCGAGAAGGGTCAGCACATCTGCCCTGGATGTCTCTCAAACCAGGACAACATCTCACGGCAAAGCGTCAGGTGGCAAAATACCTTGGGGACTGAAAAGTCCCAAGATGTGGGATGCTGTTTCTGGTTCCCCATCTGCGGGCTACGGGCTCAGCGGGGGGCTGGAAGCAGGAGCTGTGGACTCACTGCTCCCGCAGCACATGCGAAATGAGTTGAGAGGTCTCAGCCCTGATCCTGGGTGGCACGGAGGAATATTTGCTGCTGGCCAAGAACGGACCAGGGCTGAGCTGCAACTGCAGGGAAAGGGTCAGGCCCTCCAGCCAAAGAGGGGAGGGAGCTGGATGCCTGGCTGTCCCCGGGCAGAGCTGCATCGCTCCCCGGGTTGGGGCTGAATGGGTGACCTGTGCCCCATCGGGAAGGCACAGTGCCGGGAGTGCTGCCTGCACCTCTCCTCCGGTCCATCTGCAGCTCTCCTCCTCTGCTAACTCAGCCAAAGGCAGCTCCACCTCGGCTAACAACTGCCAGGAGCCTTCAGCAAACCAACACTTCACAGCAAAGTGCAACAAAACGTCAAATCACAGCTAAAAATATACCTAAAGAGTTTTATTAGTAAATGCCACAGTATTTTTTTTTTTTTTTCCTCTCCTTCTACTGCAAAATGTTTCAGCTCTAGGAACACCACTTGACTAAATTGCCTCTAAATCACAAACGCCTCTGAAGGCTGAGCTCCGCAACACCACCCTTCGCCAAAAAGCCTGCTTAGGAGGATGCCATAAACGCAACTGCCTTGCTGCCTCGGGGTTGGCATAAAAAGCTCGTCCTGCTGCGTGTCTGCTTTAAAACAAACAGGCTCCTTAATGCTTTTATCTTAATGATGTTTCTCTACAGGTGTGCAACTAGCAAAGGCTGCAAATTGGCAAGCGGGTTTTCAGGCAGTTGTTTTCCTTGGGTTTTAGTTGATGAGGGGTTTGGTTCTGTCGTTTGATTTCGCAGAAGTGGGGAGCCCCCAGTGCCCCCCCACCCGGCGCTGGCCAGGGAGCTGAGGGCCACTTCGGTGCGCCCTTCCCACGCCACGGAAGGTGCTGCCAGCCCCGGCGGCACCACCACCACCTTCTGGCTTCATCTCTGCTTCGGGTACAAACTAAATCCATGCAAACGCAACACCCCGATACTCTGAAGGTGGGGAAAAGCGGTGCGGATGAAGCTACATGTGGTCCTCCTCCATCCTCCTTCGCCTGCTCCCGTGCCAGGACCATCAGGGAGCCCTGATCTTGATCTTCAGAGGAGGAGCCAGGAGACGGGGTGCTGGGAACGGCAGCACGGGTCCCGGCTCTGTTTTGGCTGGAAAAGATCCCCGCTGGCCTGGGAATCATGTGTTGTTTTTAATAACTCTCTATCACCAAAGGAAAATCTTCAATGACATTTTTCTCCCTTTTGTGCTGAGCTCATTAACAGAAGGATCTCTCTCGCTGGCCGGCAGTTTGTGTGAGCAGGACGCCGCTGAACAAACCAGCCTTATTCTCCCCAGTATAGAAGGCGCTTTGATAAACCCAGGAAACCCTCGGCGAGCAGCAAGGGTCTTTCTGGGAACCCAGCACTTTGGGAACAGCCGCAGGACCGGCGTCTCCAGCCACAGAGCGCTCCCAGCCAGCTCCAATGCGGTTCCCTGACGGGGCTGCGCCGTGTACCCGGCGGGTCCCTTCCCAGGCTCCTGCGCCGCCGGTGCCATACGTGCAGCCCTGCACAAACCCTGCTGGGACCCGGGGGAGCGGGGCCAGCCCCCGCCCGGGGGCCGGTTGCGTCCCCTCCGCTCGGAGACGTGCAAAGCGGTGTGGCTCCGGCCCGTGGGGCACAGCTCAGAGGGTGGCTTTTTGGATGAGCAGCTCCACAAAAAAACATTCTTCCTTTTTTTTTTCTTTTTTTTTTATTATTTTAATTTTAACACTTTTGGCTCGAGGGCTGTTGTTCGTAACTTGTCAAGATCTTGGCATCTGCAGCTGATTTGTCATCCACCATAAAATGGAGGATGAGCATCTTTGGTTCAGAACTGGGCCAAGGGAGATGACAGCTCAACGCAAAATATGCTTCATCTCGAGTTTTCTCTGTGGGCTTCAGCTCTTCGGGAAAGGAATGGACATTTGGGGGCTAAGTTGCATCACAGGCATTATGTGTAAGAGCCCTTAGTGCTGTTTGCCACAGAAAAGCACGGTGCACATTAACCTTCCAGCTGCCGGATGGTGTTCTGCTGGATGGATGCTGTCTTCAACCTCCCCTAATGACCGAGCTGTTCAACCTGCCACAGGGGATGCTACTGAGATACAGAAATGCCATCAAAATACCTTTTTTTTTTTTNTCTTTTTTTTTTTTTTTTTTTTTTTTTTTTCAAAAAAATGAAACTAGCAACCTCTCTAAAATCCAGGCAACGCGATGCAGCAATTGAGAGGTGTGCCTTGGCACGCTGAAGTTTTGAAGATGAATTATTAATTCTGCCATTGCCAATCTGCCCGTACATCCAGGTCCTGCGTTCCCTTCCTCCGGCTCGTGTCCGGCAGTGTATCCGGCAACTGGCTGCCGTGTGCCGGGCAGCCACAGACAAAGCGGCCACGAACTACACTCAAAAGCATCTTAATCCATAGGTATTTTATCGTGCTGACACCACCACAAGGCAGCAAGAACTCGAGTTTTAAGCAATAAAATTAAAGCTCCCTGCAAGTAGCTGAATCACTGAGCGTGGAGGCCCAGGCTCGGCACCCATGGAGGGGGGTGTGTGCCTGCCTGCGGGGATGCCCCGGGCTGAGGGGACACTGCAGGGGGCTCCAAAAGCCAGGGAGGACCACGGGCTGGGTGGGGGCCATGCATGGCAGGTGCCACCAGGCTTCGGCCCTGCTCGGCCCTGTCCCCTCTGCTCCCCCAGCCT
>VXBH01002818.1:0-26963 GCA_013400035.1 Rynchops niger
CTCAGGAAACTCACGTTAGTAGGTAAGCTGATGAAGTTTGAGATGGAGAACTCATTTCTGTACCATATATAAAGAGATAAAACGTAAGTTCAGATCTTGAAAATAATTTAAAAAACCCCATGAAATGACAACATGTTTCCCTTATCACATGCTACCTAGAACCTGGCATTTTGTCAGCACCTTCCCGTTTCCCAGAGGGGAGCTGACGTGAAGCCAATGACTATAAAATAACAGTGGGAAAACCACTGTTTAATAGTAGTCCAGCGCCAGCGACGGTGACAAACATCCCCGGTACGAGGCTCAAGTGTGACAATTTCTAGTAAAAATCTTTTGCTAAAAGGACAGAAAAATCAGAATGGGGGGAAGAGACTTGGGACGCATTTAAGGGAAGAATGGTGAAGGCTGAGAAACATATAGGAAACGTGAAATCCCTACCAGAAAGGTTTGCAGATATAGAAGGCAACGAGTGGATGAAGAAATAGGTGTAATTTCCGATTGTAACAAGTCACTAACACTATTTTAGGACAAAGCGATGATGGTTTAAATGAAAGCAAGTCATCCAAGGAGCTTCAGTAAACACGGGAAACTAGTCAGGACGGACAACACAGACAATTAACAGGAATAGGCTGAAGGACAACGAAAAATCTACACGTGTTTTCACAAAACAGGCAACTGAAAAGTTCGAAAGCTGCTAATTGTGTGATTAATGGATCACACATATGAACTTCAGTGCGAGAAGATACTCTGCTAGAGGAGAACTTGGTCATCCCGAGGCCGCTAAGCCTAAACCCCTGACCAGACACAGCAAGTTAGTGGGTTCCTTCACAACTGCAAAATGCTAAAATAAGCGTAGACAGTGACTTTGGTTGCAATTAATCAGCTGATTTCTTTAAAACAGCTTATTTATGACGATGTGAATACATCTGTTTTCAAGAGAAGATCTTACACAAAGAAAGAAATGAACCATTTTGACAACAAAAAATACCTCAAGCCAAGCATTTGAACCTTCCAGAAGAAAAATACACTGTTATTTGAAGAACCGCATATGATCACTAAGTCGTGGTTACAATCTGTAATACATAAATATAACAGGGATAGGCTGTGGTTGCACATTTCATTTCCTGACGTCTGAATGCTTGGAGTCATGAAAATTAAACGTACTTTTAAAAAGAAAACACAACGATGAAAATGGGTAGTATAAAATGCTATTTGTTTTGACATCGCACACAATGGAAATCCAAAGCAATAGTACATAAAGGGAGATAGTTCCAGATGCTTTATTGAAAAGAAAGAATTTTACTCAATTTGCTCTAAAATGATACCCAAGGGTTGGTCTTCTCCTCCCCTCTGAGATAAAATACACTTACCCAACAAAGAAGATCAACTTGCTGATTACATCTTTAATAAGCCAACTCTTACAGTCTCTCATTTACGAGCAAAATCGCAAAGCAACCTCCTCCCACAAGTAAAACGAAGCCCACGTTTCTTGCGGCGTTATTTTATGGGACACATCCCTATGCTTTGCCAGTCAAAAGCGGAAGCTCCTCGACTCCCACTGTGATGGAGCTCAGGAGTCCCAGGTCCCGTCATACGCTCTCTCACACAGGTTGTCCCCATGGGACAGGAGGAACGGGACTGCAACAAGTTAGATAACCTCAAGGAGGACCCCCAGTGTCTCCAATCACGTCCTCCCCATCCGTCTGTTGTTCCCTTTGTTATGCACAAGCCTTCACCCTTCCCTTTTCCCCCTCCCCGCAGCTCATTCCCAGCTCCTTGCTGGGAATTCCTTCTCAGATCCTTCTCTTCCCAGCTTCCACTTCCCCCACCCACACCTTGCCCATCCCAGACTCTCATCACAAAGAAGTCTGACTTCACCTTCTCCAGCATTTTGTCACTCTGTTCCTTCTCTGCCTCTTTTCTCATTTCTTTGCTCAGCAATCCCAACTCTTACCTCTTTCTTGTTTAATTCGTATCTCGCTCTCCCTCACTGCACCCATCCCATGCTCCTCATGAAGCTAGCCACAGCCTCCCTCCAATTTCTCCTCATCATTGTCACATCAGGTTTCTGTTCCTATACACTTTCTTCAGCCATACAGATGTGGTGCTGAGGGACACGGTTTAGTGGTGGACTTGGCAGTGTTAGGTTTATGGTTCGACTCCATGATCCTAAAGGTCTTTTCCAACCTAAATGATTTGATGTGGCTTCAACCAAGCAGTAAGAGAAGCATCACTGGGAGAAAAGTCCCATCCCACAGGAGCTGGAAGAAGCACTGAGACAAGCTCCAGCTTGTCCCTACGTATCTCAACTAATATGTGCTCCCTGGGCAAGGGAGGATGCAAAGAGCCCAGCTGACTCTGGGAGCAGCTCTGCAGAAAGGGACCTGGGAGTCCTGGTGGGCAACAAGTTGCCCATGAGGCAGCAATGTGTCCTTGTGACCAAGAAGGCCAACGGTCCCCTGGCGGGCATTAAAAGGAGCGTGGGCCAGTAGGTTGAGGGAAGTCATCCTCCCACTCTGCTCTGCCCTGGGGAGGCCACAGCTGGAGCACTGGGACCAGTTCTGGGCTCCCCAGTTCCAGAAGGACAGGGAACTGCTGGAGAGGGGACAGCAAAGGGCTACCAAGATGATCAAGGGACTGGAGCCCCTCTCTGCTGAGGAAAGGCTGAGAGCCCTGGGGCTGCTCAGCCTGGAGAAGAGCAGACTGAGGGGGGATCCCATCAATGCTCATCAGTATCTAAAGGGCGGGTGGCAAGAGGATGGGGCCAGACTCTTCTCAGGGGTGCCCGGTGACAGGACAAGGGGCAATGGGCACAAACTGGAACACGGGAAGTTCCATCTGAACATGAGGAACAACTTCTTTCCTGTGAGAGTGGCAGAGCCCTGGAAGAGGCTGCCCAGAGAGGCTGTGGAGTCTCCTTCTCTGGAGACATTCCAAACCCACCTGGACGCGTTACTGTGCAACCTGCTCTGGGTGACCCTGCTCTGGCCGGGGGTTGGACTAGATGATCTCCAGAGGTCCCTTCCAACCCCTGCCAGTCTGTGATTCTGTGAAAATGAGAATATTCAGTCACCATGGACATCAGGCCACCTCCGGGTACATGTCTGCTGCGCAGCTGGACACAGATTGCTCCACATCCCTCAGAGAGTTATAATTTGGTCAAATACAGTCAGATTAGCAGCAGCAGAGCCCTAGCACAAAGGCTACCTGCCAAATTTCAAATTCCTAATGCAAAACACGAAGTTACCACAGGTTAAGTAACACGTTGACGGTTGTAACCACAGCCAAGACATGTTCATGCCTTAGTCTGGCTCCAGAAATGGTCAATGGCTCTCACTGAAACTTTAAAAACACCAGCACCGGAAAATGGCATTCACTGAGACAACTATGCCTTGGAATAGTCCTCTGAAAAAAAAATTAAACACCCCAAAAATTCAACGTTAAGAAGTTACACACCAGTCCCTGTCAGCTCTACTCTCCTCTCCCCCAAACTGAAGAACGCAACCATAGCAGGTAGGCAATGAAACACCTGTTTAAAAAAACAACAACAGAAACCACCACCATCCCTGCCTTGGTTTTGGGTTTCAGAAGCATGAAACATGAAAGTACCCTAAATCTCAAAATCACCTACCTGAAATCGGTACCCCCATTTCAACAGTCTCATTGGTAATATTATAAAGGGGGAAAAAGCAAAACAAAAAGCTCAGAGCTGGGATGGTCTTGGAAGAATAGTTAAAAAAATAAATAAATTAAAAGGTTTTGATTAATTACTCTTTTTAAGCACCAGGCTCCTGGACACTTCAACGCGGGGGGCAAGAACTACAGATGCAAAGAAGAGGAAGGAACTCGGTTCTATATATACCGAGGACTGAGATTCTCAGGTTCCTCTAACTTTGCTTGTGGGATATTTGTTAACGCAATAAAAGTAAACACAGTCCAATTGTGATTTACAGTCTCTCGCCATTTACTACAGCATAAAGTACTACAGATTACTGCTACGTAAAGAACTACGTGATGTGGTTTTGTCATCCAACGTCATTTTATTTGCTATTTCATAAATCAAAGAAGAAAAATCAGAAATGCTTTTCCCCTTTAGGGAATTCTTGCATTCACTCATTTACTCTGCATTCAGTTTAAACAAAAAAAACCAAAAAACAAAAAACCCAAAACGGTTCAGCAGTCAAAAAGAGTTTCTGTGGTTTCCTGAGCTTTTTTACCAGTCGGTATAATCCCAAGGTTTATAAAACTGTGCTTACTGAATTTAATCTTAAAAAAAAATGATCAATAAATAAATGTGGGTTAAATACCACAAAGGAAAAGAGCCCGTAAATGGACCATGCAGTCATGTTTCTTCTAAGAACCGTACCCAGGATACACAGCAGCAGAGAGAAAAACAGCTTGACCTAATATACATCAAATCCCTTTTGTTTTTTTCCTACTTTCCCCAAGCGATGGGGAAAAAAAATAAAAAATTAATCCTGCTGTAATTGCTAAAATTTGATAAATATTTGCCGTGAATAAGAGTTTCATTCCAATTGTGTAACAGACACTAATTGTTTTTACAGAATTTTACAGAAATACCTGTACAGCTTTCCTTGACTCCATTCATTTAGCTGCCCTATAACACTCTCTCAGCCTTTGGGTGACGTGGGGTTAGTATTTAAGAAAATATGAGACTCATTTCTTACTTCAGACTGGAGTTTTTGAATAGTAACTTGCTCGTTCGTCCCTGGAAACATCCCTTTAAATAATTCAAAAAGATGAGTCAGGGGAAGTGATTTATTAGTATGATTTTCAAGCCTTTTTCCAAAGTGGGGCACTAACCACACTTATTCTCCATCACGGGATCTGTAGGAACCCACTACCCACATATCCATTCCCCAACAGTTCACAAGACAAGATGCAATGCTCGTATTTGTATTTTGATATCCACATCCCCCTGTAAAGTTCAGGAATGCTGTAGATCAAGCAGATGAAGGAGGTAACTTGATATTTTTTTCAAGTGTAACAGAATGTGGGTTTTCTATAGATAAGGAATCCTTTCTAGAAAGAATACTTCAGAGTTGGTATCGCAGTCCTCAACTCTCCTGTCTACATCTCCCCCTCTACTCTGCTCTGGTGAGATCCCACCTGGGGTACTGCGTCCAGCTCTGGAACCCTCAGCACAAGAAGGACACGGAGCTGTTGGAGTAGGTCCAGGGGAGGGCCGCAAAGATGATCCAAGGGCTGGAGCACCTCTCCTATTGAGGACAGGCTGAGAGAGCTGGGGGCGTTCAGCCTGGAGAAGAGAAGGCTCTGGGGAGACCTTATAGTGACCTTCCAGTACCTCAAGGGGGCCTACAGAAAAGCTGGGGAGGGGCTGTTTGCAAGGGCGTGGAGCCATAGGAGGAGGGGCAGTGGTTTAAACTAGAGCAGGGAAGGTTTAGATCAGACATTACGAAGAAGTTCTGTCCAATGAGGGTGGTGAGACACTGGCCCAGGTTGCCCAGAGAGGTGGTGGAGGCCCCATCCCTGGAGACATTCAAGGCCAGGCTTGGTGAGGCTCTGAGCAACCTGATCTAGTGGAAGATGTCCCTGCTCGCTGCAGGGGGGTTGGACTAGATGGCCTTTAGAGGTCCCTTCCCACCCAACACATTCTATGATCATGGTTTATATAGGCAACTTTTGGAGCGCACAGTTGAAGTTCTTAATAAGGGGAGATTTCTTGCTCCATCACTGCATCCAATCCATCCATGCGACACCAAGAGCAGAAGGGCAAGAAAAAGACTTCAAATTCAATAAGAAAAGTACCACAAGCACAAAAAAGCATCTGCTTTGCCGCCAAGTTGGCACTCTCCTTCAGAGTGAAACATGCCCCCACCCACCAAAGGATGGAGAAAAGGGTAAGGGAAAGAATAGTAAGGAATAGAGGAGAACAGGAGGAAGAATTAAAGACTATTCCACATCTATCTTCTGCAATGTCATAGCACTCCATTGGCTTTTGATGGTAAAAGTTTCCATTTTCACAGTTTTTTCTGCAGCGGGGCTGACAGGAGAAGCTCACGTAGACAGGCCTGCAGGCTCAGGCACTTCACAGTCACCTCTCATTATCCAGCCAAGAAACAAAACCACCAAAACTCTGGCCACGTACCGCTATTAATGAATGGATGCTTCTCTCCGGACACCACGGAGTGAGAAAACACAACCACAGAGTAAAAGAAAGAAGCAGTTAGCGAAAGTCGGAATTCAAACCAAACATTAAATCGAGAAGGAGACGGATGAAGAAAGGGCAGGACTGAGAAAATCAGTGCAAGGCAAAAGGAACAAAGTGGGGGTTTGGTTTTGTTTTTATGTAAATGGAAGTAGGAAACTAATATCCACATTGCACAGAAAACACTACAAGTATTTGGGCAGGGTTAGCTGCAAAGGCAAGAATTAAACTGGACAAGAAAACTTGATTGATGTTTTCGTTCCACAGCTAAAGCCTCATTAACAACTTTAGGGAAATCTTCCACTTTTACTTATCCGGTAAGGAATTTATTGAAGAGACCATGTGTAAAGCCTTTAAAATGAATGAAGAATGATGGGGGAAGAGACTGAGGCAGGAGTGAAGCCTTGTCTGCTGTGCTCTAACATTTAACAAGCTCTATTTATGAGAGCAGATAAATGACTTAGTGATATGGAACCCCAAAACACCCATCACACACGTACGGTGTGTATATATAGGTTCAAGGCACGTGAAGGTGAGACAGACAAAAGCTTCAGGAAAACGTTGTTGCAACCATCTGCAAAGTTGATGCTCCTCCTAAAAGCTGCTTCCCAAAAGGTACTCCCCGGGAATTACATATAAGCATCGTCTCCTTCTTGCTTCCTACATACACAGCTATAGGAAATCATCTGAAATTTCAGAGAGTAAATATTCTAACGCTTGGCACCAAGAAAAAAAAATGCCAGCTCCCTCCAAAACAGGCTGGAAATTTACCTGGAAGAACAGCTTTCTTTAGATCCCTTGACGCTTGCTTCCAGCTTTTTGCATTTCATTAATTTCACATAACCCCAAAAGAGAGTTTCCGCATCCCAGTCAAAAAATTCAATAAAATCCGTGCAGGTACCTTCTGCACTAACACAGCTTTAGAAGCTAGGAAACTAGGACGTAATTATCCAAGGTATTCTCCAGCGCAGATGGTGAAGGCCCATCAAAGCTGGTCAAAATTTGGATCATATTATACGGACAACATAAAATAGGTATTAATCTAGCAGAAAGACAGAGAAAGAAATGCCAAGTAAGGAAGTAGCATTCAGTCGGGAAAATAAAACTCCAACTGAAAGTTCCTCTCGGCTGCATCAAACCGGTTAAGCAAAGGTTTTCAAGAGAAATAAAAAAGGTTTTTCTCTGTTCTGGTCCCTCCACTTCCGTGGCAAACGCTCAGCATCTTTGAGGCAGCCTGCCTGGCTATGACTATGTTAATTTGCAACAGGAAACACCAAAAAAAGACAGAAAAAGAGGTATATGCGGCACCTTCCCTACAAGAGGGAGCACATTTGTTCACTTTACTCAGAAAATGACTCATCTCACTGCAGGGTACTAGTCCTTACAGAAGCAGCACATATATGCCACCAAATCTGGATGAACACAGCTTCCGCTGAGAAAACTGAGAGACAGGTTTATCTCCAGAAAAAAATAACTATTCAAACGATTCTTGGAGCTGAAGAATTAGTCACCAAAACAACAACTCACCACTTCATGAATGGATCGGTTGAAGCCATCATCCTCTGTAAGGATCAGCAAGATGATAAGAGCCATGTAAACGTGGTGTGAATTCCTTTCTTCAACGTGATACAGAATTTCGAGAATTGGCAGAACCTTGAGGGAAGGCAAAAACGTGTGCATTAGTTTATTCTTCAAATACCTCAGACAATCGAGAGAGGAGACTCTAAACCTCCCGTGTACCACTCTGCCCTTCACAATATCATAGCAATTCCTCCCTCTTGAAATAACCACCCCTAAATAGTGACGTACAGTGTTGAAACACCTTCCATCTGTTTTATTCTGTCTCCACAAGAAAGTCTAAACAAATTCTTTCTTGTGGTCAGACAAGGAATTTCAATTCCTAATAAATGAGATTTCCAGCCATACCAGTTACCGTCGGCTCTGAAAGCTTTTGTTCCCCTCTAGACTGTGGGAAAATAAAACTGTTAAATAAGATTTTCACCAGTTCAAGCAGGAAAACAATTGTTCCTAATCCTTTGTGCTACCACAAGCCTGGTCTGAAAGGCCTTTCATCACCAAATACAGCCAGGCGTACTGGAGCTGAGGGGCACAGAGGCATTTTGAGACCTGAAACTCAAATCCCATTTTGGTGTGCGGAGGTAAGCCCAGCAGCAGAACCAGTTTGGGTTGGATTGCGACTGGAAAAGGCCTGTTTTTCCAATTCTAGACAAGCAGCAGCCAAAGAGAACTGACATTAGGACGAGAGTTCAGCCCAAGGTCTTGCAACATTTCTACCAGGATGAACAGCTTTAGCCAAAGCCTTGCAATAATAATGAAAATGAGATTTCATTGCAACAGCAGGCATACCTGACTGCTAGTCTAAAGTTAATCCAGATGCAAACGTTGTCTCTCTACCAACTGAAAATTAGCTTTCCACTGGCTCAGTACAACCTGGCTTCCCCGGGCTGCAGAAACAGGCCTAAATCGCAAAATACCCTGGAAAAAGGAACTGGAGAAAACTCTCAATTCCAAGATAGCGGATGAGATGTAGAATCCGTTCCAAGAAGCTTCTAGACACCTAAAGACTCGCTGTTTTTCAAAACAGGCTGAGTGGAGCAGGATGAATCATGTGAAACCTATTCTGGTGAGCAGCCAGGACACCGAGTGCTTCACAAGCCTCTGAAGTTACCAGAATGTTCTCTTACCATCCACCAGTCCCAAAACAGTTGGAACATATTAAAAAAAAAAAAAAAGCCCACACAACAGTTTCTATTAAAACCAACGGGATTGATCTAAATGCTGTAGGCCACAAAACCTTTCGACAGATGCTTTGGCCAGGGTCAAGACAATACCACAACAAAAGCAGAGGGGAAAAAATAGTTACACATTGCAAACAGCCTCCCTTTATCATTTCAAAGGGTCCTCCACAAACCTCTCTCCTCAGTTAAAACTGGAGCTGACGCCTTTGTGTTATGTGAATGTAGGTCTTGAGAGCAAAGACCAAGTTTTCTGAGAGGATCTACTTAACACACAGCAAAAAACCTCAGTCCTTTTCCTTGGATGGGGGAACAGAGAGACAACCATCATCACTGCATTCGTCCACTGTTCAAAGTATTTCCATCCCCAATATTTTGAAGAGCACCCTCAGCAAGTTTGCTGATGACACCAAGCTGTGTGGCACGGTTGACACACTGGAGGGACCTGGGCAGGCTGCAGAGGTGGGCCCGTGCCAACCTCATGGAGTTCAACCAGGCCAAGGGCAAGGTCCTGCACCTGGGTCAGGGCAATCCCAGGCACAAATCCAGGCTGGGTGGAGAAGGGATGGAGAGCAGCCCTGAGGAGAAGGACTTGGGGGCGTTGGGAGGAGAAGCTCAACACGAGCCAGCAATGTGTGCTGGCAGCCCAGAAACGCCCCCGCAGCCTGGGCTGCACCCCCAGCAGCGTGGGCAGCAGGGCGAGGGGGGGATTCTGCCCCTCTGCTCCGCTCTGGGAGACCCCCCTGCAGTGCTGCCTCCAGCGCTGGGGCACCAACAGCAGAAGGACACAGAGCTGGCGGAGCGGGGCCAGAGGAGGCCCCGGAGATGCTGGGAGGGCTGGAGCCCCTCTGCTGGGAGGACAGGCTGAGAGAGCTGGGGGGGTCAGCCTGGAGAAGAGAAGGCTCCGCGGAGACCTTCCAGCCCCTTCCAGGCCCTCCAGGGGCTCCGGGAAAGCCGGGGAGGGACTCTGGAGCAGGGAGGGGAGCCACGGGACAATGCGGGGGACAATTTTAAACTGGAAGAGGGGAGATTGAGATGAGATCTGAAGAAGAAATTGTTTGCTGTGAGGGCGGTGAGCCCCTGGCCCAGGTTGCCCAGAGAAGCTGGGGCTGCCCCATCCCTGGAGGGGTTCAAGGCCAGGTTGGACGGGGCTTGGAGCAACCTGGGCTGGTGGGAGGTGTCCCTGCCCAGGGCAGGGGGGTGGCACTGGGTGGTCTTTAAGGTCCCTTCCAACCCAAACCATTTATGGTTCTATGCAAAAGCGTATTGGTTTTTCTCAAGTGCTCCAAGACCTAGAAGTGTGTTGCTACCAACGACATTACAAACAGGTACCTTGATTCTGAGACATCACAGGCATTTCTATACCACAAACAGATAGCCCATACGTGAAAGTACTCTTACGAAAATTTCATATTAGCTACTGAAATCACTCTCGCTCAGGAGCGATTGGTCTCTCCAGAGCACTGCGTTCAGTCTTCCTGCCCCAAACACCCCTTGAAAGTTTTTGCACCCTCCTCTTCGCCCCCCGCCGCCACACTTTCCCTTCCACTCCTCTTTCAGACCTCTCTCCAGCTACGTACCAGATCAAACTCCAGGAGGCAAATGGCAACTTCACTCTCTCTATTTCCCATTTCCAGGTGAAAACTGAATCAATTCCTACAGATTCTATAACCCTTCCTCCTCCGAAAGCTTTTTTCCTTTGTGTGCTGATTGACAAGATACCCAGAGCTTTAGGGTAAGTCTTACAGTTCTTAGAAAAAAAACTGTTTGACAAGCCACCACTTAAATAAAAGAATTAGGATGTAAGATTAAATTAAGATTTTAATTATATTAAAATTTACCTGGAATTGTAAAATGCATTTCTTGCACTTCTGTGTTACACGTATAAATTAAAACTTTTGTATCTATCTTCTTAAGCAACGGCATTGTCCAGCCGTGTACTGAGAATCCATTTTTGCTGGCCTTTTATTCATAGTCATTAAACTATAATTTCTGGACTATTACTAACACTCCTCCAGCAGGGGCAGCTTTTAACGGGCAAGACACGCCATTAAAAAGTTACTTTTAACGCCGAAAACAAGGGGGAGGTAAAAACAGACACTGAAAATCGCAGGTGCTGTATTCGGTCCAAGGTCAGGAACAGGTTCCCCAGCAAAGGGTTTTGAAATAGCTTGTATTTAGTATGTAACAAAATACAAGACCGCAGAGCCCCATGAGTAACCGGCTTAAGCCAAATTTATGCTCCAGGAAAAAATATTCGGTACCATCAGTTGATATAAATACATCAGCGTATACATTATTTCGGTCCAGTCATGTCGAGCAGCAAGAAAATATCAACTCGGCGGCCAAAATGAAAATATTCAACAGAAAGAGCTGATTTCTTACCGGCAGGTCTCTCAGTGGCATTTTTACCTGCAATACGGGTGTTAACTGCTCTTTCAAACAGAAAAAGGCTCAACATTTTCCCATCCACAGACCACGACACCACGCTTATGAAAACATTTGCTCACTGACCCCTGTTTCACCAGTCCCACCACCTCCTGGAGAGCCCTTGCCAAGTGTTTTCAATAAGGCGGCCAAATTCCAGCTGTGAACATCCCTAACAGCATCAGATACTGAACTTCATTATTTTATAAAAGGATACAAAGTGGCATGCTGTAAATTATGGGAGACACACAAACATCCGATTCATTCAACCAAGCAGACGTACTATAAGAGCACAAAAAGATGCGTTGCTGTACTAATGACAAAGTATTATAAAGCACAACAGAAGATGAAGGTGTATATACATATATATATGTATATATATATATAAGCGACAGAGGGAGAGTGATACAGGAATGAGGAAGCAAGCTGAGATGTTGACGTTATCTACTACAACAGTCAAAAAACAAACACACGCTGAATCAATTTATAAATTAAGCTCAAGTTACAAAACAGCAAAGCGACATTTCAAAAGCCCCTAGGAAACGTCCCAGAACATCTGCCAGCGATGCTTCCCGGGCACCAAAACCGAGAAGAATTAATTTAAAAGAGGGGAAAACACAACAAACGTGATGCACTGAGCGCAGCGCAACAGGAGCAACCTGCAAAAGCCCTAAAAGTTGTAAGATGAGCGCTCAGCTGAGCTGAGCTCTCCTATAGCACAAACCCTTCTCCTTCTACCCAACTGGCTGAAGAGGACACTGATTTATGCCGTATTCCTCCAAAAAGCCATCCACCCTCATTCAAAGATACCCACAAAGAGCACTGTTTTGCCTCCAAATCAATTACCTGAACTATTTTCCTCCTGTATCTCTTAGGTTGTGGGATTCAACCTCCAGGCTTTAGTTCTTATCACACTTCTGCCAGTGGAGAGTCTTTTCCACTGGAGGCTTTCACCTTGCGAAGGCTTGTACTCATCCTGACGGTTCTTCAAGCTCTTTCTGACCAACCGAGCTAAGTCAGCTTTCTACAATTTTATTGTTCGTTTTAAAGCAAAAAAAAACCCCGTTTCTCGACGCTCTCTCCATTTTTCAGGAGTCTATAAAAATTCTTATGAATTATGGTACTGCGACACCATAGAATCACAGGGTCGGAAGGGACCTCTGGAGATCATCTCGTCCAACCCCCTGCCAGAGCAGGGTCACCCAGAGCAGGTGGCACAGGNCTCCCAGTGCGGTCTCACCAAGGCAGAGCAGAGGGAGAGGATGACCTCCCTCCACCTGCTGGCCACACTCTTCTTGATGCACCAGATGATGGTTGGACTCGATGATCTGAAAAGTCCCTTCCAAACTAGACAATTCTATGATTCTACGTTCGTACCACTCTTGCAGTTGCCATATGGGGAAGGAAATAGAATCGCCTAGGTTGGAAAGGACGTTTCAGATCGAGTCCAACTATCAACCTAACTCCGACGAAAAACATCACTAAACCATGTCCCTCAGCACCACGTCTGCCTGTCTTTTAAATACCTCCAGGGCAATAACCAGCTCCCTCATCTCATTTACAAGCCCAAGGCCGAATTCGCCTTTTTCCACCACAGAGTTGTAATTAGGAGATGATGATTTCTTTGTCCAGTAACCCTCCCAACCCCTCAATCCTTTCTACGTCTGGCTCAGCCCGTGTTACTTCGCAATTAAAACTGCTCTTCTCAGTTGGCCACTGCTCATCCTGGCCTACTAGCCCACTAAAAACAAGAGGATTGGACAAAGATGGCAGTAACGTCTCAGCAGTGATGACAAAAAGCAACAGCGTGCACGCAGAGTAAAACGAGAGCGGACAGTTTCAAATTTTGCTCTTAAAAAAAATCAAATCAAACCCGCTGTTGACTTTTCAGTGATGCTCTTCTCCATTTCCCCAGCTCGTCCCACAAAGTGTTTAATGCTGCTGATTTTTTCTGGGATTTTCTGATTTTTTTTTCTTTTCTTTGAGGGGGAGGAAAGATAGGGGATAATATAGGAAAATATCCCACATTGCAAAACATCCGACTACCTGCATCCGGAGTTGCTTTGACACACAGACCTCGTGCTTTTTCTGCAAGTTTTACAATATATCAGACATCGTAATTATAAAACAATGCACAAGCCTAACCTTTATTTTCTCTAAAGCTCAAGTAAATTGACACGGTTAACAGCTGTGAAACGTGTCATATCACATACGAACAGCCCAGAAAATTAAATATGACCATTTGTTTGCAGAATTCACGCAAAACGACTCAGCCCTCACCTAAATCGTCGGCAGCGGACTACACAGGAGTTCCGCCTGGAATCAATTCAGTATCAGCCATCTCACCCGAGTTTGCCAACAGTCGTGTCTATCAACCCCGAGTTTCACAATACATCTGCTAGAACTTGGAGCGAGACCAAACTCATTCCATATCTGCCATCAAACAGGCACGGGATCTAATTATCTGGCAAGATTTCAACTATTAGGATGGAAAGGGTTCTCCATTCCGTTACCAATTCCCCTAGACAGCCATTATCTTATTAAAGGAATGCTTTTTAATAAGTGAGATTTGTTAAAGCGGTTTGTGACATTACTAAACGTAGTGGGGAGCACAAGCTAATTTATAATCTACAAAAACTGTTACCAGGTGTCTGTTCTATTGGCCATTAACCACAATCCTATTTAAAGCAGTTAGAAAGTGGCTATAGTTGCATTTCTATAAAATCTGTCAGCTGCTCCTCGAGGAGTTTCAGCCCCAGGTCAACCCTGGAAGACATCTGGCATGTTAGTCAAGTTACAGCTCATTTTCTTAACTATTATCCCTGTACGCACACAGTAAGCTTGCGTAACTTTTTGGCCCGAACATCTGAAAAAGGAAAACAAACTAATGAATAGAACTATATCCGCTACCAGTTTCTTTACGCCATGCCCAGAAGTCAGCAGGTTTGACCTGGATGGGATGGTGGGACCGAGAAAGATGGAATCAAAGACAGCCTGGTAGCTTTATCTTGTACCGCAGTGACATATTTAGCATCGTACTCCTGAGATGACATAATAAAAATGCATAAATGAGCCAGAACTGGTGAAGAAGTGAGCCACAACCTACAGCCCCCGCGGCAGAACAGGGGACACGGGGTCACCCCAGCTTCCAGGACCAACCCCTTGTGGTGAGCATAAGGCAGAGCAATACTTACGAGATTTTCTATGTCCGTTCGTGCCAAGACATATGTTCGTACATTGCCATTTTGATGCAGAAGCATGTACAAAAGAAGAGTCGCTTGATCAGATTTCTGCTGCTCGCACAAAGCTGTGTATAAACTGTTAAAATTAATCTGGAAAGCGTGTGGATTGGATGATGAAAAAGCAGTGCTATCTGAAATAAAGAAATAAAAAAACCGAATGTTTAACAAATAAATCTCCCATCCAGCTACCCGTTAACTTTATAAAAAAATCTCTGGGGGGAGATATTTTATACAGACACCACAGTAAGGAGGAAGCAAAATTCATCCATGACTCTTATCGGAAACCTTCACAGGGACTCACGAAGCTTCAGTTGTGCCAAAAAGCTGAGGTTGTCCTCCCAAATGAGCTCCAGAAGGACACCTCCATCTGCACAAGACACTCATCTTTTTTTATAAAGCTATTCCAAACGGCTTCCACTGTTAAGAAGAGCACTTCCAGGAGCTGCTGTAGGGAGGGCAGTCCCAGAGTCTTCTCCAGAACCGATCTACTGATTCACATGCAACCAAAACTTCCTTTGGGGCTTTGAGCAACCTGGGCTGGTGGGAGGTGTCCCTGCCCATGGCAGGGGGTTGGAACTAGATGGTCTTTAGGGTCCCTTCCAACCCAAACCATTCTATGACTCTATAAATAGCTTTCAGCATGCAAGAATGTGGTAGTTGTCACTTTTTTTGAACATCATCTCCATCTTCTTTGGAAGGAGTAAGTGCTTGGAAAGACCTGTAGGAGCCCCGGCTCCCATCGGGCTTCTGGGGCCCCGGTGGAGACAGCATGCCAGGGAGTCACTGCTTCTCTTGGCTTAGGCAAGGAGCGAGGGCTCCAGCCATTCAGCTGGACTCAGCAGGAGGCTCCGGAGCAAAGGCTTCTCCATTCTGCTGAGTTCGGAGGCACCACCACGCATACAGAGGCAAGATGCAGCCCATCGGTGATGGAAACCCTGTCTCTCTCCAAACCCACGTGCCAACAGGCAGAGGAGACACCAAAACCAGTTTTTTCTGAACCCCAACACTCCCTTCAATCCCTTGTCATGATTATAGAATCATCAATTAGGAACCAACTAAAGGTTGGGTAAGATGGGGTACTTGGGGACATGGTTTAGAAGTGGCTTTTGTCAGGGTGGGTTAATGGTTGGACTTGATGATCTTAAAGGTCCCTTCCAACCTCAGCAATTCTATGATTCTATGATAACTGGTTTGAAACCAGCCTGCTTCAGGTGAGTATTTCTTTTTACCAGGCAAAATTTGGACGTAGACACCAAAATCAGATTAATTCAACGTGTTCTATTATGCAGCAACCCGATGCCACGGCTCATGAGCTGAGGAGCGTCCACTGACCTTCAAGCTTCACTTCTGTAGATGTTTAAACTGTGCCACTTACATGTATAAGCGCTTCACTATCTGTTTTATTAAAAACTATTTTTAAAACTGTAAAAAAACCTAAACGGGATTAAAGAAACTTAGCAGCAACAGCAGTGTTGTTCTACAGAACATTAAGCTGACCTACAGAAAAATTAAGGGATTCTAGACCATGTAGAATAAAGAAAGTTACCCTGAATTTGAATAGTTCTGTCCCAATTAAATCAAATCAATTATTTCAACACAAAAGCCAGTTTTCACATTATACTCACGCACTACAGATCATCACGGCCGTAACAAGCCTTTCTTTTTCATATCGTTTTGCTTTTATCAGCCCCTCAGAATGTACATAGGAATCAAATTTAAGTTTTGGTTATAACTTAATTTAACAATTCAGTTAAATGAATATTGCCCGTGAAATAAGTTTACGGGAAACAGTAAATCATTCTATAAAAGTGCGTTATCTAGAGAGAAAGTGGCTTTTTGTGCTGTTTTTGACATAGAATCAGTTCTTTTAAAATTTGATAATGGTACTTGTATAACAATTCTCAATGAAATACGTTAATGGTTACCCACGACATGAAAAAAAGTCAACCAAAATAAAGCATTTGTAGAAGTTCTCAGTTTAAATAAAAAAAAAAAAAACCAAAAAACGTATCAAGGATTTGATCTCACCTGTCAATAAACAGCATCCAATAAATCAAAGGGGCACATTCAGACTAAAAGTTCTTCTTACGAGAACAATCCTACATCCCAATAACCCCCCAAAATTTCTTAGGGAACGGTGAATGAAATTAGAGCTCTACCTGCTAAGAACTTAACAGTTAAAAGAATATAAAAACTCCCCTTAAACAAAGTGAGTAACTCGGGGTATTGATATGGCTTCACAGGTTACCGTGCAGCAGCTGAGCATGGTGTCAACCAGCATAAAGCCAACAAAAAGTAAAACCTCATGGCTAAAAGTTAAAGAGATTGAAGTGTATGGATAAAGTATATATGAACAGAAGCCCAGTGCCCACAAGCTGAGCTAGCCTAGATAGTCCAAGCTGTGGTAGCTGCTTGGGATGCACTATCCTTCCCCCCCTGCCCCTTCCATTAAGTTCCCGCAGTTGAGGAACTCCACCTCAAAAGTTCCAGAAGAAAACGTACTATTACTGCTCTTCCATGGTCTGGCTGGAGGGAAAAACAAAGTTTGGAAAGAGAACCTCTAAGCAGTCGCAGCAACTTCACACTGATTCCCCCCCTCTTCTCTGCTTTGGTGAACGCCCCCCCTGCAGTGCTGCCTCCAGCGCTGGGGCCACCAACACCAGAAGGACACAGAGCTGCTAGAGTGGGGCCAGAGGAGGCCCCGGAGATGCTGGGAGGGCTGGAGCCCCTCTGCTGGGNCCCATCACTAGGTGATCTTCACGGTCCCTTATAACCCAAACTATGATTCTAACACTTCATTTTAATCTGTTCACGCTTAGAAGAACAAACAGATACAAACCTTGCGTGTTCTTGAAGGACATAATAGCTTGCCTGTAGGGATTCGGTGTATCTGGAGCATCGGTCAGATTGGCCAAGACCAGGAGAAGCAGCAGACTCTGGTTAGCTAGAGGGGAGCAGTGCTCCAGCTGCGGCGATGGTTTACTCCCCACCCCACCTAGCGTGAAGACTGTCCACAGGCCGGCTAGAGAGAAAAGGCAAAAAATATTATGAGTTTTGACATTCTAACCAACAAAACTCCCTTAGGGGCTGAGGCAGCATCTGAGATAGAGGAGGGAAAAACAATTAACCCTCGTACAATGAGATGACGTGTCTGGCTACTTGATTTCTCCAAATGAAAATTTCAGGAGTCAGACAGCAGTGGGCACAGAGAGGTGGGAAAAGAAAGATTGCTGGAAATTCAAGCAAATTAAGTCATAGGAATGGAGGAAAAGGAAATTAGGAGAGGTGAAACAAAAGCTGTTTGTAGGTGAGAGCCTTAAACACAGAGCAGATACCAGCTGAAGGATCCATGATGTAGCAATGTAACATGTTCAGAGAGCAAAAGGAGCTTGTATGCTGCCTTTTTAACAAAACCAACTTAGTCCGTAACGCATTTTTCTCGTGTATTCTAATTTTTAAATTCGGCATATTTTAGGCAAAACACAGCAACAAAACTTCAACTGCTTCAACTGCAACCTCCAGCTTGAGAGTCCTGTAGAGATCATCATCATTGCTCATTATTGTGGGTAGACAACACCATAGCAAATAATAAACTTCTGGGAAAAAGAAAAAAAAGACAGGACCGACAGCTGTTTAAAGTTAAATTTCGAGGTATTATTAAACTCAGCCTCATATTTTTTGCGTTCCTACAGAGGATGAAACAACTTGAAAAAGCCCTCCAGTTGGAAGTACTTACACTGCTCTGAAATTCCTTTTTAAGAGACTGCACGTAAGATACAACGGTGTGGAAGTACAAAATGTTTACAATAACTTGAAGTATAAAATCTAGTTAAGGAGAAAGCAAAGTCTGAAGCGACAAATCACTATCGATACTGTCAAAAAAACCAGTCAGACTGATTGACTCCTCTTGGGTGATCACGTTTTTGTTGTCTCGCGTCTCCCTTGAAAATACCCGTATAACGAAGCACCAAAACTTCATTCATTTTAGACCCGCGAAAATTTCTTAGGTACAAAAACGTAAATAGCTCCTCATTCCACATCAGCTCTCAGTTCTTTGCTGAATACCCTCCCTTTATATATGGTGCACGTACGGCTCCAGTATTAAGGCTCCACCTGGAAGTTGCTCGTTAAAACTCTCATCATCCTACTGTTAAAACTTGGATGTCTGCGCCTGAAATGCAAGCAGAGTCATTTCCATGCTTAATCCTTACAGCATTAAAAAAAAGAAATAAAAATAATTAACCCCAATTAACTACTGCATTTGAAATTCCCCTTCCTAATTACAAGCGTGTTGGGGCACCAAGTTGACCAGTTACGTGCCCAAATACCCATTCAAGGAGACTGGAAGGGAGAAGGGGCAGCAGAGGAGAGCCGGAGGACTCCGTAAAATCCTTATTTCCCTGCCAGCGCTCGTGAGATAGAAGAAATAAAAAAGGAAGTAAAGCACCAAAGCGGAAGCAGAGACGCTGCACACTCAGCATTACCGGGGAAAAAAGTCAGGGGAAAGGATGAAACTTGTCTCCACGCCATGGCTACGGTGGCACGTGACAGCTTCGATGTCACTGGGCCTCTGCCTTTATCACGCCTGGGCTCCCAATACACTCCCAGTTGCGAAGCAGCAGCCCCTTCCAGTCACGCTGGATTATATTCATCCCCAAACGCCTGCTTAGCCCTGAATTTTTTTGAGTCTATCTTGAAATTTTACAGCAGAGACTGAGCATTTCATCAAATTATTCATTTAATAGGGCAAAGTCTTGAATTACACCGCACAAAAAGAAGACATAATCTCAACTTTAAAAAGACACCCCCCGCCAGGTTCTTATTTCCTTCTTTCTATGAGTGCCTAAATTAAAAATGAATTACAAAAGGCTTTCTTTAAAACAGCAGAAAAACGAAGAAAGTTTAGTTTTCAATCTTCTTGTCTGCGAGATTCAAGGTGCCCAGGACAAAAAAACCATTTGAATGCAACCCGCAAGCGCAGCATAACCGATCAAAAGAACGTAAAGTACTCTTAGCCGTACAAAATTTCAAGCCGGCCAAAGAGTATTTGTCTTCAAACGTAATTATCTGGTCAGATTTTGTAATAAACCAATGCTCCCCTTCGTCGCCACAACTGCAAGGCAAGTACTGCCAGGTCAAAGGCAAGGGAACTAACGCCACCCAGCATTAAGCGGCTTGAAGGAGTTCTTCTAATAAAAAGCACTATAATTACAGCCCTCTTCGTAAAAAAAATTCATTTTACGTTAATAATCCTTTATCGCCGCGTTTTTGATCCACCGTCCTTAAATCAGAAGAACGGTGAACAAAAACGCTGACCGTGAAGGACCATGAACTAGATAATCTTTAAGGTCCCATCCAACCCGAACCATTCTATGGTTCCGTGAAGCGAGATTTTAAACTCACATGAGTTATCCGCATAGGTAACGTGCAAAGAAATTATTTTTTTAAAACAACCCTGAAAGAATCATATATTTACTGTTAAATAAACTCAAATTCGGCATATTTCCTCTCTTAAAACTTAGTGGAGTTCTCAGCTCAACCAGCGTCTTTAATTTTCCACCACCCCACCCTTCTGTGGCGGGCATCTGCCATGACTACACCTGTCCTCAATAGTCAGGAAAAGAGGGATATGGCCCAAATACTGGCCAGTAAATTGAATATTCCACCAGGGAGAATGAGGTCATTATGGCCAGGAGAATTCTGCACATTGATATACGACCCAAATAACCTCCTCAAGTTCTGTCTCTCGTGAGCGAGTGTATTCCTCCAGAAATCCCATGCAAATAGGTTCGAAATATTCCTTTTAACTCCAAAAAGCAATGTCAAATTAGGTGCTAAATATTGATTGGTGCTCCCAACATACTCAAGTTAAGAGACTTTTCTAAGGAAAACATCGTTCCTGATCATTAACAACAGATTAAAGCGTTACATAAAGAGCTTAGGAGGACAGAGAGATAAGTAGTCGGTATTTCTAGTTGTATTCTGTATGTTCACAATATTTGAAATATCACTTTGCTACACCTGGTTTTACGTTCATGTATATTTCAAAATCATTAAGCTACATATTGAAGTTTTTTACCAAATTAAACAAAACTAAAGTAATCCTGCAACCTCTCAGAAGCTCTCCTCACCATCTTCTTCTCAGATCTAAAGTTGCATTTAACAGCAAACTAAACGTATGACAAATACACACTGATCCGGAAAACATTTCAGCTTCCGCTTCATCGGAACATCGCCGAAAAAAAAACAGGATAAAAGGACCAAGGCCAACTGTATGAGGTTTTATGGGCCAAGGCCAACTGTAGGAGGTTTAATAAGGCCAAGTGCCGGGTCCTGCATTTGGGTCACAACAACCCGGCAGAAAAGGGCCTGGGGGGGCTGGTGGACGGGCAGCTTGACGGGAGCCAGCAGTGTGCCCAGGTGGCCAAGAAGGCCAACAGCCTTCTGGCTTGTATTGGGAATAGCGTGGCCAGCAGGAGCAGGGAAGTGATGGTGCCTCTGTACTGGGCACTGGTGAGGCCTCACCTCGAGTGCTGGGTTCAGTTCTGGGCCCCTCGGTACAGGAGGGACATTGAGGTGCTGGAGCGTGTCCAGAGGAGAGCTACCAGGCTGGTGAGGGGTCTGGAGAGCAGGTCGTATGAGGAGAGGCTGAGGGAGCTGGGCATGTTCAGCTTGGAGAAGAGGAGGCTGAGGGGAGACCTCATTGCCCTCTACAGCTCCCTGAGAGGAGGTTGGAGAGAGGTGGGGGTTGGCCTCTTCTCCCAGGTGAGTAACGACGGAACCAGAGGAAATGGTCTGAAGTTGCAGCAGGGGAGGTTTAGGTTAGATATTAGGAGGAATGACTTTACTGACAGAGTGGTCAGGCACTGGGACAGCCTGCCCAGGGAGGGGGTTGAGTCACCATCCCTAGAGGTGTTTAAGAAACATCTAGATGTAGCACTTCAGGGCATGCTCTAGTGGCAGAGATTGTAGGGTGTTTGGTTGGACTCGATGATCTTAAATGTCCTTTACAACCATGAAGATTCTGTGACGAAAATCCCCTTTCAAGCCAATATAGCACGGCTATAGGTAGCTGCAGCTGTGTTTTAGTGCTGCCTGGCATCATTACAAGCATGGAATGAAATTTGCCTAGACACTTCAACACATTATGTTTCTTTCACTTTAAATTTCATTTTACTCCTAGTTTCTTGTCATCCCGGTACATAACTCAAGGGAAATCCAAACCACAAAAGTTTTCTTAAAGCTTTCTGTATCTCCGGGCAGTGGCAAAAGGTGAGCTGCAATTCTTAAAACTAAAAGCACCCAACTGTGGAAAGGATGAAAGGGGTGGGTTACCTACAATAGCATCGTGACCCAAAGTGCTTTTGAAGCTCTATATAAACTCTGAGAACGCTCTACATTACCAAGCACTACTCTTCTGGTGCTTACTACAAGTGACGAAGACCCATCCAAGTGATGAAGACCCATCACAACCCATATAAGTGACGAAGACACATGTAAGTGACGAAGACACATATAAGTGACGAAGAACCCATATCCACCCGTATAAGTGACAAAGACACACGTAAGTGATGAAGATCCATAACCACCCATCTAAGTGATGAAGATCCATAAGTGATGAAGATCCATAACCACCCTTATAAGTGATGAAGACCCATATAAGTGATAAAGACCCATAACCATCTAAGTGATGAAGACCCATAACCATCCATCCAAGTGATGAAGACTCATCTAAGTGATGAAGATGCATCACCACCCATATAAGTGATGAAGATCCATATAAGTGATGAAAAGCCATATAAGTAATAAAGACCCATAACCATCCAAGTGATGAAGACTCATCTAAGTGATGAAGACCCATAACCATCCATCCAAGTGATGAAGATCCATAACCATCCAAGTGAAGAGACATAAGTGATGAAGATCCATAACCACCCATCTAAGTGATGAAGACCCATCACCACCCATATAAGCGATGAAGATCCATATAAAAGTGATGAAGACCCATAACCATCCATCCAAGTGATGAAGATCCGTAACCCTAAACCAGTTTATGTATCTGGATCATCTATAGAATGTATTGTCTTCTGCAAAATACTTGTACTCTATTCTTAATTGCAATTCTTTCATAGAACTTTATTTCTTGACTCAATTCCACACGGAACCACATTACTAGAATTTTTGTCAATAAGAGAAATACCAACATTTTGCCAATTATTTCCGGTAAACACAGATACTTTGAGAAGGAACAGACTGCTTTTACCTTTAAAACAGAATGAGAAGATCCATTTTTTCCTTCTCTTCCGCAAAACTACCCATCACAACTATTTTTTTGCCATCTATTCATATAACTCTACAGAAGGCACAGCAAGGAAAGCAGGTCTTGCTTAAGAGCAAGGTATGGGTTTTTTGCAATAGAAGATCTCAGGTCTTCTGTAAGACGGCTAAAAACACTGCCATGAAAACAAACCCAGGATTTGAATTTGGTTTGACAGTCCGTGGAACAAAGCTTGATGGCAAAACGAAGTTAGGACACATTAATCCAAAAAAGATCTTTCTTTCACCGGACTTATTTAATGTAAACACAGAAATCTCAGCCTGACGCTCTGCTCTCTCTTACACAAGATGACACAAAGAAGGGTCACGTTTGGACCTCCTTGGAGAAAAGTTTAAATGCATTCTTTTATGCTGTCACATGATGAAGCAAAATTTTAAGAGCTTGCTTTTGAAGACTTTTTAAAAACAAAAGACAGGTAGGAAGGCAGAGGGTGCTTTAAAGATTTACTCGTTATAAAAAAACCTGATGTTTATAGCCAACTTCTGGCACTGCAAACCATTCTGAGGGGAGATTGAGATGAGATATTGGGAAGAAAGCCTTTGCTGTGAGGGTGGTGAGCCCCTGGCCCAGGTTGCCCAGAGAAGCTGGGGCTGCCCCATCCCTGGAGGGGTTCAAGGCCAGGTTGGACGGGGCTTGGAGCAACTTGGTCTGGTGGGAGGTGTCTCTGCCCAGGGCAGGGGGATGGAACTAGATGGTCTTTAAGGTCCCTTCCAACCCAAACCATTCTGTGATTCTCTTTCAAGTTAGGCTATCAACAAACTGCGAGCTATAATTGATACATGAGTTTTCTTGGGATCTTTATTAAACTAGTGGTAATCCCTTCACAAGAAGATTCTTCACTTCCATCTTCTTCACTTTCCAACCTTCAGTGTAAAGGCTTGGAAGATAAACCCTCTGAGCTCTCTTCCCTGGAAAGAGCATTAAATTAACGCAGAGGAAGTTGGCGTTACTTATTTGAAAGTATCTTTCTGGGAAAAGGAGATTTTGTTTTTTACTTAATAGCAGTTGCAAAATGCAATCATATTAATAATTGAACTTCATCAAGTGTTCCTTTGAACGGCCTATCATTCCTTAAGTTTAAACTTTACATTACAATTAATGCGGGCATAAGCCTTTTTGAGTATGCTCGTTTCTCTCCTCACTGGAACTTGATAACAGAGCAGATCCTTTCCCCTTTCCCTCATACACACAGCCCGAGTCCCACCATACATCTTTAGCCTCCTGCCACTGAGTTTGATTGCTTTCAAAACTATTTCGCAGAGCGCACCGGATTGAGGTGACTTTCAAGACTGAAAAGAAAGAAGTAAGACTTTTGGTAGACATGAAGATCTTGAAAAGATCTTCTGAGAATCATTTAGGTTGGAAGAGACCTTTAAGATCATCAAGCCTAACCATCAACCTAACATTGCCAAGTCCCCACTAAGCCATGTCCCTCAGCACCCCGTTTACACGTCTTTTAGATACCTCCAGGGATGGCGACTCCACCACTGCCCTGGGCAGCCTGTTCCAATGCTCGACAACCCTTTCGGTGAAGACATTTTTCCTAACATCCATCCTAAACCTCCCCTGGTGCAACTTGAGGCCCTTTCCTCTTGTCCTATCGCTTGTTCCTTGGGAGAAGAGACCAACCCCCACCTCGCTACAACCTTCTTTCAGGTAACTGGAGAGAGCAATGAGGTCTTACTGGCCTTTTAACAGCTCCAAAATGACAGTCCTGCTCCCCGTGTGTTCCTTCCATGTTTGCAACAAGACAAGACTAGAGAAGTCAGCAAAACCAGCGTTAAGTATCAGACAGAAAACCCAACTACAAATAAATCACCAAAGACAACTGACCTATGTTTGAGTAACTTAAGTCCCGGCTCCACACCCTGATTTCCTCCTTTATGAAACTTCCAGCGTGCAGAACATTGTTCAATGCTACACCATCTAAGAGAGCAGTAAACACAGATTATGAAGAACTAAAGTAGAAGTGCTTTTCCTTGCATCTAATTGATACCATTGTGTACTTCCTCCACCAAAACCAGTGAGTAATCTATTATTCAAAACCATTACAATTACTATTTCATTCTTATTACATTCGAGCAGCAGCTTTGGGAACTTGAGAGTTGGGTTGGGTTTTTTTTTTTTTTATTTAACGTTTATTATGCGTCTCACATTTCTTAAGTCAATTCAATGGTTCTCACGTTGTGGTCTGATGAACGCTTTCTGGTGGCCCATGGAGAGTTGGCAGTTCCCGTTGTGCTGGCTCTTCTCCTTGTTTCCAGCTGCTACATTGTGTCAGAAGCAAGCTAAAAATACATAAATACTTTCCTACAATTACTTTTCCATGTAAGCAATTTCTCAAGTTGCCACGGGGCTGTTGCGCGATAATGAACGGGAGAGGAAAAAGTGGTCCGCGGAATCACAAGTGGGAGAAGCAACTGCTCTATCAAGATGCAGTTCTCATAAAGGCCCAGGTCAAAGTCATTTTATACTTTATAAGCACACCCTTAACGTCTCAGATCGTTATTTAAACAAATTAAAACTGCTAATTGTGAGGGTACGCTTGCTTAAAAGCCTGTAAAAACAGCAGCTACATGAATTTTAGGAGTCCCATTGCAAGTTTTTGGAAGATGCATTACGGCAAGAAGCTGAAATAGAGGAAATATGGAATAATTTTTAAGGGCTTAATGAGCTTGCACGTTAAGCATTACATCCTCAAGCAACGTTGAACTCCTAAGGAGCATCAACAGACTGATGTATACACCAACTACAACCTCTGACGGAAAAAGCAGATCTGATTACGCCGTAGATTTTTTAGGTAGGGATCTTATAAAACTCAGAAGCGTAAAAATAGCCATCCTAAATACTGCAGTCACTTTCGCAGCTGACACAAGTTCTCATGAACAAGAGATTTTTGCAGCGTTATATCTGACGCGGTAATACAAATGAAAAAAAAGTCACAATTTCTCATTTTCAGCGATACTTTTCGCGCTCTCCGCCACCTGGCATCAGACTAACGGAATCAACCCCAGCTAGCTTGCGGCAAAGAAGGGTGGGGGAAAAAAAAAAAAAAGTTGTTTTAAAAACAACTATAAATGAACGGCTTCTGGGCGATACACAGCCTAGCAAAATAAATTCGTATTTTAAGTAGTGGCGGGCTAGCTGCTTTCTAAGCCACCAGCCGGCCGCAGCAAGGATTGCTTACATGGGAGATCATGAATTTAAAAGCTTGTGTGCAGCGTTGTAAGCATTCTGAGACAACAGCTACCTCCCAGCCCTTCTTGACTCCATTTACTCTTTGCAATACAGGAATGGTTAAAGAATTTATGTTAGAGTAAATGCACGATCGATTGAAGAGGCACATCTAGGCTTAAAATCCTACCAAGGTACCACTCGCTCCTTGGCGCAAAGCGCTGGGCAAGGGCAAAGTCCCACACGTCTCAAGAATTTACTCGGCGGATTGCCGCGGGCTTTATTTCAGGTGCTTTATTGTATTTCAGCTGCTTTATCGTTATTGTTACACTTTATTTTCTGTATTTAACTCCTAAATACTGCAGAAAAGTACCACAGTGCTACAGAAAGATTAAGAGCACGTTTTAGATGACTTCTCTAAACGCTTAAAAACAAAGAGTAGAAGACAGTTCTAAAACCAAGTTATTTTCTTCTCATCAAATCAGCGTAAACAACCACTAAGATCGCCTCACTGAAACATATGAGTACGACTTATTTGTTTGAGGCTTCTCACACTTCACAATACTATTCTAACGGAGACACGGATGTCGTCCTACTTGCCCAGAAAAGCAGAAGGTAGTCGTTTCTGCGAAGCCAAGCTCTGCACCACAAATTCTGCTGCCTGCCTGGCTCCTGATCACAGTCTCTCCAGGAATAGCCCAGCTCCTGTGTATCCATATTTTTAAAATACACCCCAGGCACCTAATTTTTGCCTGTTCCCCATCGCTCCCGGCAACGCCACAGCAGCACGGGAAAGCTGCAGGGAACGGTTGAGCTATGGGAGCCACTTTGTAGGGGGG
>VXBH01002818.1:31663-47650 GCA_013400035.1 Rynchops niger
TTTTTTTTTTTTTTTTTAATAGAAAACTCCTCTGGCTTTTGCCCAGGGCACTGTCCTGGTCCTTTATTATTGTTGCGGCCAGAGTAGGAAGGAGCCCCATGAACATGTATAATCCCAATGACAGTGGGCTTTTCAGTAATATTTTTTTGGATCAGGATGATCCAGGCTGGAAGGGACCTCAGGAGGTCTTTGGCTCAACCTCCTGCTCCGAGCAGAGGCAGCAATGGGGTCACGCCAGGTTCCTCAGGGCTTCATCCAGCTGAGTCTTGGAAACCTCCAAGGAAGGAGATGGCACAACCTCCCGTATAATACTTCCATGGAATTCCAGAATCTCCCCTTTTCTTTTCAGACCGATTCTGATTTATAAAACGGAAAAAACCTCCCCTTCCACAGGATTAAGGGAGAAGGAAAACAAGCAACAAAAAAGTTTTCAAACGACCAAAATAATTTTTTAAAGAAGGAAAGTGAGATATAATGACACTGATATCTGATCTTACAATTTCGTATTCATTCCTCCCTCTACCCTCAACAGATTTTTGAAGTCAGGTGCACAGGATTGGTGGGGAAATGATTTTATTATGGTAAAGGCGGCCAGCGGTCTCCTGTGGGGACATTAAGAAGAGAGTGGCCAGCAGGTGGAGGGAGGACATCCTCCCGCTCTCCATCTGCCCTGGGGGGGCCACAGCTGGAGCACTGGGTCCAGTTCTGGGCTCCCCAGTTGCAGAAGGACAGGGAACTGCTGGAGAGTCCAGCAGAGGGCTACCAATATCATCAAGGGACTGAAGCCCCTCCCTGCTGAGGAAAGGCTGAGAGCCCTGGGGCTGCTCAGCCTGGAGAAGAGCAGACTGAGGGGGGATCCCATCGATGCTCATCAGTATCTAAAGGGCGGGTGGCAAGAGGATGAGGCCAGGTTCTTCTCAGTGGTGCCTGGTGACAGGACAAAGGGCAATGGACAAAAGCTAGGACACGGGAAGTTCCGTCTCTACATGAGGAACAACTTCTTTCCTTTGAGGGTGGCAGAGCCCTGGAAGAGGCTGCCCAGAGAGGCTGTGGAGTCTCCTTCTCTGGAGATATTCAAACCCTCCTGGACGTGTTCCTGTGCAACCTGCTCTGGGCGACCCTGCTCTGGCAGGGGGTTGGACGAGATGATCTCCAGAGGTCCCTTCCGACCCCTGCCAGTCTGGGATTCTGTGATTTGAAGATGCATACCTGCTCACGAGGAGGTATTCTGAATTAATTAAAGAACACCTTTAAACCCAGCACTGGCACACGCAAACATTTAGAACGCACGAAATACTACCTTTACTTACCAATATCAAAGGTACTTTTCCTAACACAAAACCAGCAAGTCAAACACTTGTCAGCTGCACTTGCCATTAATAATTGTCATTATTTCTTTTGCAGTGAAGGTATTTAGCAGCAGTCTGAGCTACACCTACCGCTGCGCAAGGCATTGTAGCGTTCGTATGAGGAAAGTCTATTATAAACTCTTAAACCAGACGTATAGAATAGAAGGAAAAATATAACACCTGAAAGAAAAGTATAGAGAACAAAACAGATGAAGAAGGTAATTACGTTTAGTATACTATATAACAGTTAAGAATCATTAAGGAATTTATAGTGTAATCCATCAGGGTGAATTCATGATACCGGTCTAGCTATAAACAGCGTGACTATGTTAACGTAGACAGCAGTCGGCGTAACATGGGATTTTTCATGGAGAAAAAAATCCAGAATGATCACACTCACGCTACCCTGGACAATAACGTCGATGGAGCTACGTCAACGGCGGGCAGAGAAACAAGTGTGGTAGGAGAGGGGATCAATGTTGTAAGTTTGGAGATGGAGTAACGGTAAGACAATATTCTGAATTTAACAGAATCCAGAAAAAGACAAGTGAGAAGTCTTTCAAGGGTCGGGTGGCCAAAAGCATTCCATCCACCACAGAGAGATATTTCCAGGAGAATTTCCCATTTAAACGCTGCAGAAGAGGTTTCAGATCTTCAAGGAATGATCTTGGTAGAACATAAAGTATGAACCAGAAGAACAACTGGAGCTGCCAGACGTCTCTGGAAGCCTGATTGCTATCTACTGGAGGGTGGCAGCCAAAAGTTTTTTAAATAGCTCTTAGCAGAACATTCTCTGGATTTACCCTGATAACCTTGTCCTCAAATCATTGTCGGTTTACTGTGCATGCAGAGAATTGCAAGGATTTGTTATGACTAATTTATGCCCACCTTGATTAACGGCCCTTTCAGAGAGAGGGAAAAGAAACCTTTTAAAGCCCGCTTAACAGAACAGGCTGCCAGCATAAATTCTTCTCCATAGCAAAGAGGCCAAATATTATTTTAACAGGGTTTTTTATGTAGATAGATACATTTTGGGGTTTCGTATATGCACATATCGATGATATTTTATTTAGTGTTTAAACAACAACATTTATTTAGAAAAATTATAAGATAGAATCTATTTATATAAATCATCAAATATATTATAAACTATACCAACTATAAACATATAAATAAGGCAGAATCATGAAGTCCTCATCATTTCTAAATAAAAAAAAATTTGTAACGCGGGCGTTAAGCGCAAATTTTCTCCGAGTACAAGAGCTTCTCCTAGAGGCAATTTGCTGGTATTCCATCCAAACAGGCTCTGCTGCACTTCAAACACAACGTAAGGCCTAACTTGAAAAAAAACCCCTAAAATCACGTGGTGCTCAGTTACTCAAACAAGCGGTCATAAAAACTTGTAACACTTTCTCACTCTTCTACTGCAACGCTGGTCTGTTCCAGTCGCGAACCACAAGATACACAAGCGCCGCCGATGTTCACAATTTTGGCAAACTGCAAAAACCCTGGTTGTCCACACCGTACCTCAGCTCCCTTCTCGTTATGTAGATGATACCGACACTTCCTGGCGGCCATCCATTTTTCCTATGCCGTAGATGACCCTCTCATAGATAAGAGCACTCAAACTTTGCTCCTTGGAGGTGGGTTGGGTTAGAAGAACGTTAAAGGTCCCCTCCAACCCAACACATTCTATGATTTTGCTTTTCACCACCAACCAACCTCTGCTTCTTGGATTCCAGTATTATTTCTAAATATTTTAAAAGATTTTAAAATCATTTTTACCTATTTTTAAATCAGGGTATAGGATTTTAACTACTTCTTTTGAAGCAGAACCTTCAGAAGAACTTCGTCTCTACATAGAGGGCGAAAGGGGGAGAAGAAATTCAGGCTGCCGTTGACAGAAGTGACCTGTGATGTTGCTAGCCACATCAAGGCATCCAACAGCTGACTTTTCCAGAGCAGCTGGAATTTTCTATCACTTAGCAAGTTTAACACACTGCTGTTGACTTGTGACTGCAGGCACTCAACTCAAAATGAACCTGTCTCCTGAGTGAGACATGATAACACAAGCGAGTGGCTCCTGGGAAAGTCTCCCACTAAAATGATCCACCTAGACTCCTAACAAAAATAAAAGTAAAATGCAAAGAGGCAAGGGAGAACTAGTTTTTCTTTGGACTCAGTTGCCTAAACACAAGATAATTCACATCTTTCTGTTCGCTTACTTGTCACAGCTCAGTTTCCATGGCAAGCATCAAGACAAGACGTATCCCAATTCTTGGGCAAGACATATCCCTTGTTAGAGGACTTCAGCGCTCATTCTTGCCACTCTTCGAGGGGTCAAACCCAGACTTAGGTCCAAGACCAGTATTCAGGAAACAAGGGTCAACTTCACCATGGCAAAACCATCAGCATCTCTCTACCTGTGCTGGACCAGGAAAAACTTGCAATGGAGCAAGATGAGGTTAAGGGATGAATTCCCTGAATTTATTATCCCTTAATTATTATGAGGGACCATTATCCCTTAATTGCCTGAACCACAACTGGACTTATTAGCAGACCTGCTGGATCTGGCTCTGTGATGATGTACCTCTCCTCCTGGTCCCAGTTTTCATTATTCCCTCCATCCCATCAACAAATTACATCTTGACAGCTAAACCGCAGCATCTTCCCCAACCTCTTCATGCCCCTCCTATCAAAATAAATACTGCTTGCTCATTTCCACAGCCTTCTGCACATACCCCAGTCAGAATTCCCAATCTCCCATTGCTTGTCCCACACAACACTAAGAAGGAATAGCTAGCACAGCAAAGTCATCACAAATCTTCTTTGGACAAGTTGCCCATGAGGCAGCAATGTGCCCTAATGGCCAAGAAGGCCAATGGTCTCCTGGGGGGGCATTAAAAAGAATGCGGACAGCAGGTGGAGGGAGGTCATCCTCCCGCTCTCCATCTGCCCTGGGGAGGCCACAGCTGGAGCACTGGGTCCAGTTCTGGGCTCCCCAGTTCCAGAAGGACAGGGAACTGCTGGAGAGTCCAGCACAGGGCTGCGAAGATCATCAAGGGACTGGAGCCCCTCTCTGCTGAGGAAAGGCTGAGAGCCCTGGGGCTGCTCAGCCTGGAGAAGAGCAGACTGAGGGGGGATCCCATCAATGCTCATCAGTATCTAAAGGGCGGGTGGCAAGAGGTTGGGGTCAGGTTCTTCTCAGTGGTGCCCAGTGACAGGACAAAGGGCAATGGACAAAAGCTAGGACCCAGGAAGTTCCATCTCAACATGAGGAAAAGCTTCTTCCCTTTGAGAGTGCTAAAGCACTGCCAGAGGCTGCCCAGAGAGGCTGGGGAGTCTCCTTCTCTGGAGATATTCAACCCGCCTGGATGCATCCCTGTCCATTCTGCTCTGGGTGACCCTGCTCTGGCAGGGGAGTTGGACCAGGTGATCTCCAGAGGTCCCTTCCGACCCCTACAATGCTGTGATCTGCTGCTTCCCTGCTAGCCCTAAGTTTTACTTCTCCAAGCTTCTAAAGCACCTGAACACTGGTACCTGCAGCAGTTCCAACCAGCTTCTCCTTCAGGAGAGCACTTAAAAGCAACTAAGTAATATTCCAAATGCAAGTAGAGTCGGAAAACTCAGTGCTACACAGTTCAGGAGTGCTCTGGCTGCCACCCGTATTTCTGAGAAGACTTGCTCACGCTTTTTGGACCCTGCCACCTCTCCCCAGTGCTGTCATGCAATGGGCATGTTGGTTTTTAACCCACCCCAGCCTGTCCCTATTTTTGCTCTAAGCCGTAACATTTTGTAATGCAGTGAGATAACTTCCTCCTCTATGCTACCTGCTACACCAAGGACGAGAAAGTCCCCGAGCGTTAATTCTCTTGCTTGAAACCTGGTCCACCAGCAACTGGATGAGGCAACTGCAGGGAAAGTCTCGTCCCCCCACGTCCTGGAACGGACTTCACGAGGGGTGTCGCATCTTCAACCTCGCTGTGGAACACACTTCATGAAAACTCAACGTTTAGACACTTTTGCTGCCAGTTTTTCAGCGAGTTTCTGCTCAACGTACGCAAACAGCAAGTTTCAGAACCTTGTAACTTTGCCAGACTTTGTAAACTTTAAGAGGGATTGCAAATGGCACATCTTTGTCCACGGTTTTCACTCCCCTAAGCCCCCCTTCCCAAATCTCAAGAGCCTGTTCCAAGGCATGAAGGCTCTGAAACGCCTCAATAAAACAGATGTAAGAATTCAGCATTGGTTAAATAACATTTTTCCCTAACCTCATTCTCAGAAACAGAAGAACTGTTTTCAATTAAAGCAGTGCCAAAAAAAAAAAATAGAAAAAAACCTAAAAAAAAAAAATCCGTCTGAAGGAAGATACTCAGCGTGAAAAGTTTCATCATAAACAACTGAAGTTTGAAAAAAAAACCAAACAAACCTAAAAATAATTACGAGCCATTGATAATTGGATTTCACTACAGAAAATGCTACATAGGCTTATCTACAGGCATCAATACCAGCTCCACCTATATGAATATTATGAAAATAATACTTTTAATGATAAAGCGCTGAGAAAAATGAAGTCCTACCCCTAGAAGGAGCGTATCAGGGCAAATTTTTTCATTATCTTGACTAGCAGAAAATACCACCTCAGCCAAGAGAAGGGGGGTTTCTCCATGCTCGCCCTTCGGAGCTGGACATAAATTACGGCCGACGAGCTGTTTTATGTTAGCACCTGCCCTTTGGCTTCGGTCTCTCAACTGAAATCAGCTCCAGAGGCGTCAAATAGTAACAAGGTTTTGCCACCAGACACCACGGTTGGATCCAAACCAATAAACCAGAGCTGCAACACACAATATCCTATTATTTAAAGTCGGTTTATGCATTTAATACCTATAAAGTTGCTTGTCTTTTGGGTAAATGGCCAGTGTGGAGGGAATTAAGGTTTTGGCCTATGAAATTTGCTGACTACAAAAATAGAGCGCCATGGGGGGAGAAAAAGGCTGACCAAGTATTACTAATTCTGCCTGTATATACACACTTTTTTATAAAGAGATATTTTTTTTCCAAGAAAAATCGATAGTTGACATTGAAATTATATAGAAACATGTGCTAACACTCGTCAACTTTACAATTAAAGACTAAAATTACATATACTGTATTAAGAAACTTTTGGTTCCAAATACGGATATGCCAGTTGTTATTAACCTACTTTATGGCATGAATTACGTAAAGGTTTGCATTTATCCCAATAAAAGAAGGTACATTCAGAGGCGCTTTGTCTCCAGCACGCGCGTTCAGTTCCAAAACGTTTCCTCTTCAGTACCCAAAAATGTTTTACCACAGGGTAAGGGATTCCTTTAGGCTTTTCCTCTTCATAAGGGTTTTGCAATAAGTGCCAAGCCATAAAGAGCAAAACGTTTGCTCTCTGGGAGCGTAATTAGGAAATACTGAGAACGACCTGATGCCTTCTCCGCTGGCATCTACCGTCGCTCTGTGCCCATGCTCAAGAACAAGAAATTAATATAACTCTTTAATATAACCTACAACGCCACTCTCGTTCTGTACAAGACCAACTGCGGTGTTAAAAAAGCCGTTTTGAGCACCCGAGGGTGACACCCGGCACCGCTGTCCCCAGAGCAACTACACTTACTTTTGAAAAGTCCCTCAGATTTTCACGGAGCAAACTTCTGCCAAAATTATTTGGCAGGCCCTAGGGCGTATACAAGTTTTTTAGGCGTTCAGCATCAGCAGCTGTCACTTGTGCAGAGTAACCCTTTTTAGGCTACCTGGTTTTGAGTAGATAATTCGAATATGGTAATAATTTACATAAAAACATTTCTGCCGTCCCCCATTCCCTCCATATTCACGCTACTCGGCTAGCTTTATGCAAAAATCACAATTGCTGCCAAGCTGTTTGGTCCGTACGCTGCGAGCCGCGGCGCAAGAGCTGACAGCGGGACCCTGTGACTGTCCCCTGCCAAGGGCGGGCACTGCTGGCGCTGGCCCAGAGCTCTGGGCTGCCTGGGGACCTGGGCACAACGGCCTTCCCACTGCCTGGACACCCAGCCGAGCTCCCCTTCCCGCTCTTCTCCTGCTCAGCTGCTCTCTTACCTCCCATAGAATCACAGAATCATCTAGGTTGGAAGGGACCTTTCAGATCATCTACTCCAACCATCAGCCTAACACTGACAAAACCACCGCTAACCCATGTCCCTCAGCACCACGTCTGCCCAGCTTTTAAATCCCTCCAGGGATGGTGACACCATTGGTCAGTTCCAATGCTTAATAACCCTTTCAGGGAAGACATTTTTCCTAATACCCACCCTAAACCTCCCCTGGCACAACTTGAGGCCGTTTCCTCTTGTCCCATCACCTGTTCCTTGGGAGCAGAGCCCGACCCCCCCTGGCTACCCCCTCCTTTCAGGGAGCTGCAGAGAGCGAGAAGGTCTCCCCTCAGCCTCCTCTTCTCCAGGCTGAACACCCCCAGCTCCCTCAGCCGCTCCTCACCAGACTTGTGCTCCAGACCCCTCACCAGCTCCACTGCCCTTCTCTGGACACGCTCCAGCCCCTCAAGGTCTTTCTTCGCATGAGGGGCCCAAAACTGGACACAGCGCTGGAGGTGGGGCCTCACCAGTGCCCAGGACAGGGGGACGGTCACTGCCCCAGCCCTGCTGGCCACACTGTTCCTGATACAGGCCAGGATGCTGGTGGCCTCCTTGGCCACCTGGGCACGCTGCTGGCTCATTCTCAGCCGCTGTCGACCGACACCCCCAGGTCCTTGTCCGCCGGGCAGCTCTCCAGCCGCTCTGCCCCAGGCCTGGGGCGTCCATGGGGTTGGTGTGACCCAAGTGCAGGACCCGGCACTTGGCCTTGCTGAACCTCACGCCACTGGCCTCGGCCCATCCATCCAGCCTGTCCACATCCCTCTGCAGAGCCGTCCTGCCCTCAAGCAGGCTGACACTTCTGCCCAACTTGGTGTTCTCTGCAAACTGACTGAGGGTGTACTTGATCCCCTCGTCTAGATCATTGATAAAGATATTAAAGAGAACTGGCCCCAATACCAAGCCCTGGGGGACACCACTCGTGACCTGCCGCCAACTGGATTTAAATCTATTCACCACCACTCTCTGGGCCCGGCCCTCCAGCCAAATTTTTACCCAGTGAACAATATTCCCGTCCAAGCCATGGGCAGCCAGTTTCTCCAGGACGATGCTGTGGGAAACCATAACAAAGGCCTTACACTAAAGTCCAGGAAAACACCCACAGCCTTTCCCTCATCCACCCTTTTTCAGGTTGGTTGATGATACCATCGCTTTTAACACGCAATTTCAAGCTCTGCAAACTTATATACTCATATGTTAAAATATTCAGTGGCATTTGTATCTGTCAAAATTATAGTTGATCTGACTGCATTTCACATTAATTACCTTATTATGGGGGCTCTTCAGGAATACTGACAACACGCTTCCTTCAGAAAGGAAAAATGGATTTTGATTGCTTACACCCTAAACTCCACTTAGCAAAACGAAGAATTACGATTCACAAGACCAGACAAAGAGAGACAGGTAACATGCTATATATACGCCTTATAAAATCATCTGAAATTGTTAGTTAAGTGGGAATCTTACACAAGTTATCACATGCAAACAGCGTGTTTTATTAACCTTGAAGCAAGGCCCAGCAGTTAAATCATGAGGATAAAGATCAGGACACCAGAATTTTCTTCCTAGTTGTAATGTCAACTCATTGTATAATTTTAGGCAAGCTGCAAACATGTTATTTCCTCTATTTCCCCTATCTGTAAAAATGAGAATTTTCTTCTTAATGAGGGCATTTACCTCTCTATGCCCTTGGCCCAAAGGCACACTGTTTGGTCTGGTTACGGGGCTGGACAATATCCATTCATCATCTCCCCCGACATCCCAGCTCAGCAAAGTACTCGAGCACAAGAACAATGTCACTGGTTTTACCCAAACTACTCTCATAATTACAGTTTCCCATGGAGGAAGGGAGTGAAATGGTATTTCTGGAAGCAATCCTTAGCTTTATAAGCGATTCCCGAATCCGGATTAAAGAACAGTTATCAACGAGCGGTAAACTCCCCAGCTTCCCGATTACTGCTTTGGGAAATAAATAAAAAAAAAATTAAATAAAAAATAAAAATAAAAGCCACGCCAGGCTGGTGCAAGACAGGGATGGGACCGATGGCTGCAGTGAGAAATATCCAGTTAACAANACCTTCCCGATTATGGTTTTGGGAAAAAAAAAAAAAAAAAAAATTAAATAAAAAATAAAAATAAAAGCCACGCCAGGCTGGTGCAAGACAGGGATGGGACCGATGGCTGCAGTGAGAAATATCCAGTTAACAACCCAGTCGCCTAAGAGATCTCTGACTCATTGAAGAGAGTCAGAATAGATTATACATACAAAAGAATAAACTATATACACATTGTGTATATATGTGCACAGGCACATAGATGTACAATTATATAAATATATACATAGCATGTATAAATAGACAGACAGATCTTCTATTGACAGACATTCAGAGCATGCCGGTTGCGGAGAGAACCAGTTCCACATATATAAAATATTGAGGTTCCGTTCAGAAGTCAGCGGTGATTTACTTGGATAAACCTGAAGCCAAACTTGAAATGATGCAAACCAAACCACTTCTTTTTTTTTCCGNGACCCAGATTCTCCTTCCAGCTGCGAGTAAACTCTGCTGAAACCTCCCATATTTCTACTTTCCCTTCTCTTGCAGACAAGGGAAATCTTTGCTCAAGGTCATGATCTGATCTTCTTCCGAAAAGCCAAAACCCTCACCAACTTTCCACATACAGATTTCCACAAGTGTTCTTAATTGAAGCCCGTTAACTAGAAAATGGTCAGAGGACTTTTTCCAAGTATCTTAAAGTGGAATTAATTTTCCTAGTTAGCTAGTTCAGCCTTGACATAGACCGTACTCAAAAAGCTCAAGAAACGGTAAGAAAATAGGCTCGGCTTACGAATTGTTTGTAGATGGCAGTAAAAGAACTTAAAATCACCACATTAAGGGTTCAGAGAGGATGCGTATCAGATATTAGAGGCCCCAAACAGAACAACAACAACAACAAAAAAAATCACCGTGACTCAACTGCAGAGGAAGGAGACCATCAAATGTAAAAAGATTAAGTCTTTTCCAAATCAGGAAACAAAAAGGTACATAGGTTTTGGCAAGTTCAATGCTAAACTGTATCGAGTCAGGCCAGAAATAACTTAGGAACGGCTTGCTAAAGGTATAAAAACTAACAGTAGAAGTTTGGGTTTTTTTTCCGAATAATATCAAGTAGACAGCTCCTCAAAGAGGCTAGAAAGCAATGGAGCACTCTGAGAAAGACAAGCTCTAGCCGATGAGCTAGACGAAATGTCGGGCGCATTTTCCAATACATTCCAGATACACCAGCAGCAGACCCGATGCAAGAGCGGTGGAAGGGCAGTTGGTCACCTTCAATCCGATCAAGGCTCAACAGGAGGCTGCCTTTGGATAACTAGTCTTTGAGCGAAGGGTCAAGAGACGATTTAGGAAGCAATTCAGAACAGCCACAAATGGTCAAGACTAGAAGCGCTCAGCTGGCAGCGCTGAAGTAACTCTACTATAAAATCCTCAAAGTGAATCCGTTACTAGAGAAGCATAAGCTGGTGACTGCAACACCAACCCGCAAAGAACTCCTTCGGATGCAGGACACAACAACTCCATACCTTCCCTGTAGGTAAAGCAGTGACTACAACCAGGGGACACGTGGATAAACTACGATTTTTGGAGAAGATTCAAATCAGGCCCTTACACAGGTAAGTCGTACCCACTACAGAAGTTGCACTGAGCCTTCCCCTTGGCGTAACATTTCTCCATACGTTTATCTCGCAGACCTTTCAAAACTTTTTCAAGGAGTCAACAACCAGGACCAAGAGCAATCTAGTGGATAAAGAGCACGTCAAGAGGGTTTTTTAAATCAGGCCCCCCCCTTCCCTTTACACATTTCTTCCCACTTTCTGTTCCCTTCTTAAAAGAAAACCCCATATTTGGGTTGCCACACAGGAAAATTAATTTCTTTAGACCAGTTGAGGGGAAGGCCAATCCTCAGCTAGCTCGATTCTCTGCGACAGCTCACCACGTGGCCACGCAAATGCAAATATAAGCAAAAGAAGGAGAGGCAGGCCAAAGAAACACGCAGGTAAAAGCGGCAGCATGTGGTTTGAGCTTCTTTCAACAGCAGCTCATACTTCCCTTGGATCGAAAGTGAATGCGGAATTGCACCCACTAAAACTGGATTTCTAAGAGATTTTGTCTTTTTTTTTTTTTTTAAATAAAATCAAACTTGGAAAAGAATAAGAAGTGGCCTAAATAAAGGACTAAACGGTCAGTTTGCATAACGAAAGAAGATTATCTGTAGGTTAGTGTACATCTAACTGGAGTACTAACGCCTCTGATATTTCAAACGTATCTTGGAAACCAACAAAGCACTCAGGTTGCAATCTGAAAATACAAAACTCTAATGCAGATTATCAAGTCTCAAGTGCCTAAGAGTCATAGAATAATCTCCTGGTGGAATGCCAGCTAAGGACCAGGGTGATAAATGCACGGTAGGACATAGATACACATGGCGAGATAAGAAATCTAAGCTACACACCATAGCAAATTCTAAATTAACTATTTCCATTCAAGAAAGAAATCTCAGAATCATTATGAACAGTCCCCCGAAAGTGTCAGCTCAAACCTTACAGTTACCCAAAAGACAAAATGATCTTCAGATCTCTTGAGTACTACCACCCTTTGCCCCACGCCTTTCATTTGAGGCTGGTCAAAGAAACACTGGAAGACGTTTAGACGTTCTGATGGTGGGAGACAAACATAACAGAGCCGTGGATGTGGGACAGACCACCACTCTTTAAGGCTACCAAGATGATCAAGGGACTGGAGCCCCTCTCTGCTGAGGAAAGGCTGAGAGCCCTGGGGCTGCTCAGCCTGGAGAAGAGCAGACTGAGGGGGGATCCCATCGATGCTCATCAATAGCTAAAGGGCGGGTGGCAAGAGGATGGGGCCAGGCTCTTCTCAGTGGTGCCCGGTGACAGGACAAGGGGCAACGGGCACAAACTGGAACACGGGAAGTTCCATCTCAAATGTTCCTCAAATTCCCACGAGGAACAACTTCTTTCCTTTGAGGGTGGCAGAGCCCTGGAAGAGGCTGCCCAGAGAGGTGGTGGAGTCTCCTTCTCTGGAGACATTCCAAACCCGCCTGGACACACTCCTGTGCGGGTGACCCTGCTTTGGCGGGGGGCTGGACTAGATGATCTCCAGAGGTCCCTTCTGACCCCTACAATTCTGTAATGAGCAGCTATAGAAACACCTGCCTCCACAATAAGGAACGCCCTGACATAGTTATTGCAGCAAAAGCCTCAGTTCTAACTCAAACACCTAAAAATCAGTGTGAGGTTGCATAAACATGCCTTACATGCTCAAGGAGAGCCTACGGACCTCATTAACTAGTTTTTAATTAGCAGTTGGTACAAGCCCAAAAGAGAAAAACAAAACACGGTACTGCTTAATTAATATCCCAAACACAGCGTTCGTTTCTTTGGGGAAGACGGGAATTACAGGACTCCAAGCGACATTCAGAACAAATTTTAAAGCGAAAACGTACAATCTATCACCTATTATGTCCCAAGCTTTTATTACCTCCCACACGTCTCACACAGGCATAAGAGTTTAATGGTAAGACACCCGCACGCGCGCATGGTTATAATTTATGGATAGCGGACCACATTCGGTTCCAGTTAAAAGCATTTGGCATTCTAACAGATTATAAAATCCCTTCCTACGCTTGAGAAAGGATACAATGATGATTTCCATCACGGCCACCACGCTTCATAAGGAATTATGTCTAGCATGACACCCACGCTAAGCAGACACAACTATAAATTTTCATGCATACAGTCATTATTTCTTTTCGAAGTCTGCCTCCCGAGGAGGATAAAGCGACAGGGGAAATGTCAGTTCCGCACAACAAAGGGATCAATTTGTACATAAGGTGCAATAATTGCAAGTATTTCAGGTTTCCATCTTTAGCAGTTGCTTTGTGCTTGTTTCAACTACGCGCCAAACCCCGGCGAGAATTGCATTTGAAATTAATTAACCGGAGAGCTCTAAATATCTGCCGAAGCAAAACTTTTGCCCGGTTTATACGCTTAACGAATCGACTACTGTGATTTGCAAATAGGCCGGTGCTTAACATACTGATAAGATGTTGAAATCACTTTAAAAATGACTTAAAAATATCGGGGCATGCCATGAGTTTTAAGACTGGCTGTGGTGGGGAGAGAAAGTGCAAAAGACAGAGCCGGGGCGGGGGGGGGAAACGATGCTATTAAAAAGACAGGAAAAGAAACACTGTACCAGTGATTGAGAACACATTATTTTCCAATACACAAACTGCAACAGCCCACAAGGTTATTTTTTTTTCGTCTTCCAGTGAAAATACTAAGAAGCCAAGTGGCACAGAGAAACGTTTGCTGGTTAGCAAGAACAAAAATTCCACAAGTAGCTACAAACGACGTGACAGACCATTAACCTGACTAGACAAGCTCCACAGGACTTTCAAACGTTTTAGTTGACCGATACAGAAATTAATTAGTAGATTTCTTTTTTTTTCCCCCCTCTATATATTGTTCAAAAGAAGTTTACCTAAACCTTCATGTCCGAGAGACTTTTCCAAGTAGACAGAGTTCACCAAGGGAACAGAAAAACAGTGAAGGAAGAGACAAGACTCTTAAGAGTCTAATAATTATTTTCTTTATGTCACTCGATGCACTTATTTAGTAAACTTACGCGGTCCCAGGAGAGCCCATATTAAACATAACGTATTTTCGAGTCATGAAGCAGCACTAGCAGAAATGGCAAATCCGCTCAGACCAGCCACACTCAATAGTTTTCCCCGCGTTTGTTCATGTTAATGCTGGAATTAAATCACTCGCTTGCACCAAGGGCTGTCACCAGGACTTTGTGTTGCGACTGCTACAGCAGCTCAAAATTGTTTGCTTGGGAAACGGTACAACTTTTTGCAAAGCTTCGGAGTGTTTCAGAACTCGGCGTAGGAAAAGTACATAGATCTCAAGAAGGGGAAAACGTGTATAAATCTTCACTAATAAGCAATTCTAACCAATGCAGCAATTGTAACAAAAACGTAGTGACAGCAGCCATTGCAAGTCAAAAGTTTACCGAAAAATTAAACGGAACATTGGGCAAGAATAGGAACGTGGCTAATGAGCACATTTTCCATCTATGCTAAGACTATTTGAGGACAACTTCCTTAATTGCAGAAATGTAAAATGCCGCGCTTTCAATTGCTTAAAGCTTTTACATAATAAGCAGTTCTCTAACCTAGATTACACGTAATTTCTGTCCAAGAATAACTGCTACAAAAATCAGAGGCTCTATAGCTTCTGTCCACCTCCCAGGCTGCTCCAACCTAGAAGCAACCACCACCACCTTGAAGACTACGTTGTGCAGCAAAGCCCTAATTTAACTTCTAACGGATTTAACTTTTAGCAGAAATGACAGCACGCAAAATCCCCGAGGTGAAAAACAGAAGAGGAAGTCAAGGAGGGGAAAAAAACCGCCTGAAATCAGTAAAGATTTCTCCATCACAAAGCGAGATTATGTTGAAGCGTGTCGGCAAACTCTATTCCATGACTGAGATTAGCTGAAACAGCAGGCCTACCTCTAGAAGTTATGGTGTGCAGATCTCAGATTTGATTTTGGGAGAAGATACTCCAGATGCTGTTTGAGACAGACCTCGGAAGACCAATACTTCTTCTGAAAATGTCAACTGAAAAAGACTTTGCCTCCTCTCCCTTCTTGGTCACAGGCAAGATAATTTAATGAAGTTGAACAAAAGTCATCTCGATAGCTTTCTGATTACAGTCATCTGATTCATTCTACCAAATGTTTGGCAAGAGGAAAACCCATGGATGATCTCAAGCAAGGTCAAGCTTCATAGGAATGGCGTCCTCTATTTATTCAAGCCTGGGAATGCATCTGTTTGGAGTAGTGCCCAGACTTGCCATTATTCTCATAACAGATCTCTTTGGTTGGGTTTTTCTTTTTAATTCCAAAAAAACTACTCCAGATTTCATAGCATCATGGAATGGTTAGGGTTGGAAGGGACCTTGAAGGATCATCTAGTTCCAAGCCCCCTGCCCGGGGCAGGGACACCTCCCACCAGCCCAGGTTGCTCCAAGCCCCGTCCAACCTGGCCTTGAACCCCTCCAGGGATGGGGCAGCCCCAGCTTCTCTGGGCAACCTGGGCCAGGGTCTCACCGCCCTCACAGCAAACAGTTTCTTCCTCAGATCTCATCTAAATCTGCCTTCCTTCAGTTTAAAACCATTATCCCTTGTCCTGGACAACCAGGGGATCAGGCCTAGTCAGCATGGGTTTATGAAAGGCCTGTCTGACAAACCTGATCTCCTGCTATGACAAGGTGACCTGATTATTGGATGAGGGAAAGGCTGTGGACATTGTCTACCTAGACTTTCGAAAAGCATTTGACACTGTCCCCCATAGAATTCTCATGGGAAAACTGGTGGCTCATGGCCTGGATGAGCATA
>VXBH01002818.1:56894-80875 GCA_013400035.1 Rynchops niger
TGGCTCATGGATAATTTACTGTCTCCCAGGACCCCCAGATCCTTCTCCTATTTAACAACAAATACAGCTTTGGAGGAATTTAATCTGTTAGTAGACACAAGGCAATAAGAAAAAAAAAAATAAAATAAGAATTTATTGTGCTTTCTCAATGTTTCTCACCCCAACCCAGATTGCAGCTCAGGTTCTCTTGTCCGTTCACTTTCCAACCCCTCCAAGGGACCTGCCAGTAACCAGATATGAAGAGTAAAGCCATTTATAACGTGGTATCAATGCACCTGAAACCAAACAGACCACCCTTTTTCCTGAACTGAGCCATTTTCATCAGAAGAAGTGCAGCAGAACACCCCCTCCGCAGTGGTTCACCGCAGATATTTTCAAAATTATGACGAATAAATGCCTTACGGAGTTATAAGTCACAGGTGTTACCGTAATATTCCATAGTCGTGCAAAACACCCCACCCTTTCGGTCACATATTAACCCTACATACTCTCTATTTATCACCCAGAAGGATGAACCACCAAAAAATTGAAGATTTGTGAAAACTTCGTGAGCAGCACTGCGGCCTACCAGAAGAAGATGCCGAACCTCAAGGCTTTCATTCCCAAATTTTGGTCCGTTTCTTGGAGGGCACGGTCAAGCCTCTTAATATGTTCAAAAATGAAGTGGAAATAATGGTGTTTACAAGCTTTTTAAAGAATTTTCACATTTATTAAGTAAATGCTATATAGGAGATGAACACACTTGTTGACACTGGATCAGAAAGTGAAGAGGTACAGATTTCTTACCATTCCCTAGTTGAAATGTGTAGGACTTTAAGAAAAACTCAAGTATAACACCTTTTTTTTTTTTTTTTTAAATTAACTGATTATCGAAATTTTATAGTTCAAGTATTTACCTCAATTTCAGTAATTCCCTAGAGCTGAGAAGAGTTTGGAAAGCATGAAATGCCTCCTTTTCACCAGCATAAAATTCCTTTTTCCTAGCCCTAGCGCTTGCAAGATATCAAGTTTTAAAACTTTTGTTGTTACGATACATCAGCTTGATTCTTGGCTTCCTTTAACATGCAATTTCCCCTGAAGAATTAAAGAAAAAAAAAAAAATCATTTTTGAGCCAATAGGTCGTCTTTTTTTTTTTTTTTATAATGGGTTATTTGAAGCGGCTCAGGTTTTGGAATATCAGGATAAATGTCAGGGAGATAAATCACCGACACACCTCGTGAAACTTGCTGCAGCGCTCTCAGTAAACAAGCTGGAACATATGGTTGTAATTATGATTTGTATGACCACAGAAATCAGAAGCTCTAGTCACGAACCGCGGCCTCGCTATGCTATGTATTGGAAATATGCTCTGCACATTCCCAGCCACGGTCCCTACCTTAAAGAGCTTAAATTCTACGCACAGGGCAAGAGACAAGTCACTGGTGTAATGGCGGACCGGTAGCAGCCAACAGCCTCCAGGAGCATCTACGTCTCCGAAAGAAAGGAAAAAAAAAACCTTACTGTTTGTTCCCTGTCAATGTCTAAGTCTCAGCAGAGTCAATGGAAAGCTTCCAAGAACTATCAAGCCCAGGACCTTACAGTACAAATTGCTCTTCTGGGAAAGGATGCTTTGCTATCATTGTCATCAGCGCCTATGAAAAGAGCAGAGGTCCCACAGCAAAAGTCTCTGCTACCTCTCCAGCTGGTTCTACATCACTGGTGGTTTACTGTCAAAAATACACTGGTGAAGATTACAAGAAAGATCAATCCAACGGGGCCAGAGGAGGCCCCGGAGCTGCTGGGAGGGCTGGAGCCCCTCTGCTGGGAGGACAGGCTGAGAGAGCTGGGGGGGGTCAGCCTGGAGAAGAGAAGGCTCCAGGAAGACCTTCCAGCCCCTCAAGAGGAGGGCTCCAGGAAAGCTGGGGAGGGGAACCATGGGACAATGCGGGGGACAATTTTAAACTGGAAGAGGGGAGATTAGATGAGATCTGAGGAAGAAATTGTTTGCTGTGAGGGCGGTGAGCCCCTGGCCCAGGTTGCCCAGAGAAGCTGGGGCTGCCCCATCCCTGGAGGGGTTCAAGGCCAGGTTGGACAGGGCTTGGAGCAACCTGGGCTGGTGGGAGGTGTCCCTGCCCAGGGCAGGGGGCTTGGAACTAGATGATCCTTCAAGGTCCCTTCCAACCCAAACCATTCCATGATTCTATATCAAAGGAAGTATGACGAGCTTGACAGTGAACACATCTCTGGCCTGCAGAGGTTTACACCAGAGGCACAGTTTTACTGTGCTGCTGCGATTAAGACAGAAGACGAGTTTTATCTCATGGAAAAAGTCAACAAGGGTTCTCAACGGGGACACATTCAGGCACCGCTCTGATGGCAGTTCAGCCCAACTTCAAACCAGCTCCTATGGTCCTCATGGCACCACAGCACAGATTTCAGTCAGGAGGAAGCTGCTGGGCAGCTTTTGGAGACTGAGCCTGCCACAGCTATTACACCACTCTTAATTATCAACTACTCACTCTCAAACGACGTGGGTTTGAGCTGCAGCCACACATTTTGTTCCGGTTTAGACACATCTTTAGAGAAACTAAGAAAATAAGATCCGGACACTATCAAAATCTTTGCCTTCAGGCAGGTCAAAATGCCACGATTACAGTGACAAGATGATGACGCCGTTACAGACTAAGCAAGAAGGAAGATGAACAGAGAGAAGGGGGAAAGAAGTCGCAGACCTACGTTTTCATTCTGGTGAGCACAAGGAGGCCATTAAAGATTGAGTAAGCACCAGGGAGACAGACGAGGTTGGAGTTACGTAGCAGATCCTACACCAGATCTGTGACACATCATGAAAAAGCTCTGGAAGGTAGAAACAACCAGCCTGAAATATTTGTTAGTAGGAAAAAAAAAAAGAAAAGCTCGGGGGAATTGTAATAACAGACACATCATTAGCAGCTTTTTGTGCCTCTCTACTTTGACGTTATTTTAATCTAGATATTACAATTCAGACCACACCAAACTGAAGAGGAAAAAGATATTAACATAAAACGTTAAATATGAATAAGTCGTTTGCTTGGGAAGTTAAAGATCACCACGCAAGTGTTCCTATTAACCAGAACGTAGCACCAAAAAATACAGGAATAAGCTATATGTCAGTCACAGACACACCACAGGCCACCAGATGCCTCCAAATACGCAAATGCCGACTGACATAATGCAAAGTGAAGTAGATACTTACAGGGTAGAAAGTCATTAACGGGCAGGAATGTTTTCCAGTTCCAACCAAAGAGCACAGACGTGAGAAAACGAGTCATTATTGACCATTATACCCTGAATCCTGCAATTTATATCAATGCTACAACAGTACATTTGTGGGCCAAATTAGTTATGATGATTGCTCAGGTGATTGACGAAGATGAATCCGGCTACTGCCTTTTCAATAGTTTCTTACAGGTACAACGCTACATTTATAGTCATCTAAACAGCACAAACAAAGTCAACTAGATCTTACTGTTGCAGTAACTATTAAGTACTGCAAGATGCACTGAAGTGTTGTTGGTTTTTGAAGAGCAAAATACAAACTGCATCGACTCTTTCGAAGGAAACCATTGAAACTGACTTATTTTTCAACAGTTTTGAGGGGCACTCTCAGTTTCCCATCTCAGCGTATCACCTGTTTGGCAGTTCCTCACTGTAACATGAAATTTATTTGGCAAGAAATCAAAAGACTGATTAAAAAAAAAAAAAAAAAAAAATCTTGCTCGCCCACAAAAAGTTCTCTCAACTTGGTTAACTGCAGACCGTGAACCGGCAAATGCTAGTAATACTCCAAAAAAAAGAGGAGGGGATTAAAATCCAGTAAGAAAAAATTAATTTTTGAAGGCAAGTTGGTTCAACGTACCACAGGAACCAAGAAAAACGAATTTCTAATGTCTAATATATGAGGTCTCATCCCTACTGCCACGTATACTGATGTCATTTGTGCATCGCCAACGTAGCAGCAGCTCTTTACAATTATTTTGCAGACCTACAGCAAGACTGCAAAGACAAAGCAAAGTTGACTCCGTATAAAAGAATGTCCTTAATGAAGTTAAAATAGCCCTATTTCCCCCCCTCATTCCAAACCCACAATTGCTTATTTAACTGCTGGAGGGTAACATAATTGGCAATCCAATTCTAATCAAGGTGGTTTATATACAGGATGGAGAAAGGTACTCGCAGGCAGTCAGAGGGCAAACCAAGGAGAAGTCATCGGCGGGAAGACGTGGGCCGTATGGTTTTCAGGGTTGAGAAGGGGAAAAAAAAAAAAAAACAAAACAAAAAACCAACCAACCAACCAGGCTATGAAGGACGAGAAGCAGGAGAAGGTTAACTGTGGGAAAGGGTAAACTTGGGCTTGTATCGTGGGTAATTATCACTTCTGCTGAATCACAAGGAAGGAAAGGGGTGTGGGGGGGGTGGATTTGAAGTACAGTGCTTCTAGGAGCGTTGAGCTACCGCTGTTGTGCAAGTGTCTACAAAATACGCGTAATGTAATACATGGTAACATAGATGACTGTGGTATCAAGCTAAATAATTTCAAATTAACAAGTCTAATAATTATTTGAGGCCTCCAAATCTCATACGAAAAATGAAGTCTTCTTAAAACCAGGCTCCTACCTCCTTTGATCCCAAACAGATTATATTTCGACTATTTCACTAAACCTATTTTAAGCATTCTGTGGTCATTTAAAAGGCATTAAGCAACACAAATTTTCAATTCTTCCATTCTCCTTTCAATTCTTACCCTGTGAAGATTATAAAATATGCAAAAATAACGCAATACAGACATCACGTCTAAGTTTGCCACATCCGTTCACTGCTCAAAGCTTGCTTCTGTTCCACTATCGGTTTGTGTTGCTGTCTTCTAATCTGTATTTCGCACTACCCACGCACTTGCTGCGATATAAACCAAAAGATTGCAAAGGGTTAATCTGGAGGTGTTACGGGCGTGCAGATATGCCATTTACTCAACCAATCCTATTGCGGCCAAGTTTCATCCATAGTCCAACATTGTTTACAGGCAAATAACCAAACGCCAAAAAAAAAAAATAATTAAACAATTGTTTGGGCACAAAGAGAAAAAATATTTCTATTTTCTAACAGGGTGTGGTACTTATTTCCCCCCCCCCGCTTTCCCAGGCAGGTCATTAGAAAGCTCTTTAGAAAGGCTCTTAAAGCTTGAAATGAAGAGACTTAATTCACTGGGAGAAGAGCTGGCACGTCAGGTACTCACGAAAGAAGCAGGAAAATAAGCGTAGGAGTATGCCAAGGGAGTTGTTAAGAGAATGGTTCAAGAGGAGTGAAGGGGGTGGAAGTGTAGGAAGAGACAGGAACAGCCGTAGGCTGAAACCTGGAGAGTTTGCATTAAGAAATGCAAACTCGATACACAAGAAGTAAAAAAATCACGGGGGGAATACGATATCAGAGGAGCCACAGAGGAAGGCGGGAGTGGTGGCAGCGTGGATGGACCTCACAACTCAATCAAGTAACCCGAAGCGGGGGCGGGGGGGGAAGCTATTTTGCCAGTGGTAGCACTAAGGCAGAAAGACACCCACGCGTGAGATTAGAACCAAGAAGAATAAACCCATCAGGTAAGTAGAGGTATCAAAACACGCGGTGAGAACTGCTCTTCAGTCACAAGCACAACAAACCACATACTGCAAACTGTCTTGGAAAAACATTTTAAGTGCACTTTTTTCTAGCAATCGAAAAGAAGGAAGGGAACGTACCTGCTGGGACTCTCGAATAAAAAGGTTTTTTAGGGAACAATTTAATTAATTTCTCTTCTCTGTTTAAATAAACTGCAAAGCAAGCAACTGTTTTTTGATGCATTTACACTACAGGCACAAGCCAAACATCGCAGCGGTCGACCCTTGGGCACGTAAACTGGAAACCAGAAGGGAGACGCGTGTTCCAGCAGCACACTGAGCTGCGTGTAACCTCATCTTACGCAGAAGCGGCGACGTGTTTAGGCTGTGCTGCACCCGGTTCGAGAGACATGCTCTTTTACTGCCTCCATGAGGCGATCCACGCGCACTGTCACAGGCTGTAAAACATTTTCTGGCAGGCCATTTTGTGGCCTGAACTTTAATATCCCTCAGGGATGCTGCCAGTGAATGGATTTCACCAAAGAGCAAAATAAATAGCATCAGTTTTAACAGCGACTGACTCGCAAAGTGTTTGCTTGGTTTATCGGGGAAAAAGAAAATATCGTCTACCTTTACGGTTAGCAACGTGTTGTATTTTATTCCTATTCAGATGGAAAAGAAAAACCTTTGGGAAGGATTTTTCTATGTAATACACACACCAATAAAACACATCTGGCGTGGGGAAGCGAGTAACCACCAAGCAAAACGCAGTATGTAGTACAAAAGAAAAAAAAAACCCCCAAACACGAGAACCCTTTTTTCTTCACAAAAAATGGCATCAAATCTTTTATATTCTTCAGGCAGTACCTCTCTATAGCAAACGGTTCGCCCACAAAAGGTCAGAATCTAGTCATACTATTCAGGAAAAAACATTAGTCAACCTACTGGGAAAGGCATACACTACAATATGTGATAAAAGTCCCTATTTATGCCACTCCCTTACATCACAGAATCCTTCAGCCTGGGAAGGGACCTCTTGAGGCCACCTAGTCCAACCTTCTGCTCAAGCAGAGCCACAGAGCAGGTCACCCTACCTTACCTGAGCAATTAGAAAGAATAAAATACGCAAATAAAAGTATTTCTTACATTTTAAGTAAGTCGAGGCATGTGATTTATCACACGGGGCACGAGTTGGTTGTTTGGGGTTTTTTTTTTAGTGTCTCATTAAAAGGAAAATAGGGACTAAGTGCTACTTTTACCACGTGGTGTCCTGCAGGCATCATTGTTACAGGCCCTAACGCATCTTGAGATGGACCACATACGATTACAATCCAAGCAGGCCTGTGGACAGCTTTTTTTATACTGGTATCACTTGTCGAAAAAGAAACGGGCTACAGGTGCGCTTGTAAGAGGTGACATAGAAGGCAACACGTCATCAGGTTTGAAATATAGTTTATAGAAAGGAAGACTCACTTGCCACCCCAGAGGCAATGCCGTAAAGCAGTCCTCCTCCGTCTGTTTGCTGCTGAAAGACATGGGTCCCCGGAGGAGGGCTTCTTTCTTGTCTAATGAAATTATATAGTAAAGTTTTCACAAGTCTGCTGGTATACGGAAGACTGAAAAGAGAAAGAAAACAGCTTTAGTTGACTCACAACCCGCAAAACTTGGCGCAACGAAGCCCAGGCAGGGTGCAAAAGGCTGGTGTTTGGCATTAAACACAGACAGTAACTCTCCCAGTCTCCAGCAGACTGGAAAGGGAAAGAACGCCAAGGTCTTGCTCATGCGAAGCTGCCCCGACTTCAGCAGGGCTCAGCGGGAGCAACTTCAACAGCCCGATCGTGGAAACTACTTTTTGTTTTCTTTTTTTCAATACTACTTTTAAATCAATCGTTAGATTTGTGGAATCATTGTAGTCCTTTACCTCAAGACACAACTGGAAAAATATTGATGCAAGGGAAAGAAACACTGCATTTGTTCAGTTTTCGCTCCATGCTTTGGTTGCATAGGACAGGTAACAACAGTTGTTCTCCACACACCCCCCACCCCGTATTTTTGGCTGTGTGTGCAGCTGGGCCCAATTTGCAAAGACCAGCGAAACAGCTGACCTCCCATCAATGATTCCGACAAACACACGTAAAATCTGTAGGATTTAAATAAAAGGCTACCGTATTTACAAAACAGAGAAGGATTTCCGCAGAAACAAACAGTTGGATCCCATTCCCACATGATTCAGAGGCAGACAGACAGGGGCTGTGTTATGATGTCCTCCAGCCCCCTCTAAGCAGTGCCCCTCCAACTCTTCCCATTGCCCAAATTCCCATCCCTCTCCCCAGACGCCAGGTACCTGCTGCTCCCAGCTTAGACCTACACATACTACCTCTTCAGCCAAGACAAGGGAGGTGGAAGGTGGTGATTCTGCCCCTCTGCTCCGCTCTGGGAGACCCCCCTGCAGTGCTGCCTCCAGCACTGGGGCACCAACAGCAAGAAGGACACGGAGCTGGTGGAGCGGGGCCAGAGGAGGCCCCGGAGATGCTGGGAGGGCTGGAGCCCCTCTGCTGGGAGGACAGGCTGAGAGAGCTGGGGGGGGTCAGCCTGGAGAAGAGAAGGCTCCGCGGAGACCTTCCAGCCCCTTCCAGTCCCTCAAGGGGCTCCAGGAAAGCTGGGGAGGGACTCTGGAGCAGGGAGGGGAGCCATGGGACGAGGGGGAATGGTTTCAAACTGAAAGAGGGGAGATTGAGATGAGATATCAGGAGGAAATTCTTTGCTGTGAGGGCGGTGAGCCCCTGGCCCAGGTTGCCCAGAGAAGCTGGGGCTGCCCCATCCCTGGAGGGGTTCAAGGCCAGGTTGGACGGGGCTTGGAGCAACCTGGGCTGGTGGGAGGTGTCCCTGCCCAGGGCAGGGGGGTGGGACTACACTACTACTTTAAGGTCCCTTCCAACCCAAACCATTCTGATTTTGCCCCAAACCCGCAATTCCTTCAGTTTAAGTACCACCAAACCCCACAAACACCGAGGCTCTTCTGCCTCCAATTGCTCTCCCCACACACTACTGAAGTCTGCCCTGGGCTGCCTCTGCCGCCCTCCTCTCCCTGCATGTCACCCTGGAGCAGGACCTCTCTTGCATCTAGTAGAACGTTCAGAAAACCAGGCAACAGATACGTTTACCAACAAGCTGCCCACACAGAATTTAAAGCTGAAAGAGGATGGATGGTAGCCTAAACCACGTACAAGCCACCACGACAAAGGATTTAAACAAAACAACCGACTCACCAGAACAAGTGGTATTACTCACACAACCGAGTTTACCACCTCCTAAGTATTTCCACTATTGCGTCTTAAAACCCAGCATAGGAGATACGTGCAACCTTTTGAGAGGCTGCTATTTATTTGTAACACAAGAAGGCTCCTTAGCGTTTTTGAGGCACCTGGGTTCTCTAAACTGCAGCGTTACAGGACAAAACCCATAGCTGAATCAAAAAAACCCATGCTGAAACGTAAAAGCTGTTTTAAGTTAATGAAATTACCCTCAAAAAGTGCAAATGGCTTCCAAAATAGTTTCACTGAAGTCTGGGCTGTGAGATTTAAACCTGAAACCTTCCAGCAGGCTTGACAGATGTTTGGTTTTGTGTTCTGGGGTTGGGGTTTTTCTGAGCAAAACAAGTTTTCTATCTAAATGTATGCCGCTGTCTTTTCTTTTGAAGTACAAACAGCCTAAACAAGGCATCAGAAGCGTTCACTTTGCCGTACGCTACCACCCCGCAACGCGACGTACCATCGACCATGCATCAGGTATTTGTGAATGATGCTCTCTCGTAGAATTTCTTTGTGGAATAACTGGCAAGAGAGGAAGACAACGAGAGTCGTCACAGCTTCCAAGGAAATGCTGTATGTAATATCTCTGCAGGGGGGGAAAAAAAAAAGAAGGAAATTTATAAAGATTCATCCACTGGGTTTGTTTACAAATTGACTTCCAAGAAGACTTGGTAGCTTCGCTTGACGTTATACCCTGTTCAGCACAGCGAGTTTCAATTGGGAACACGTAAACAACAAATTCAAAAAACCCAGAATCATTTTGTACAACAATGGGATGCTTTTCTTAAACATAAGCATTTTTTTTTAGATGCCAAAAAGACACGACAATGTAAAAATATTGAGGTATTGCCCAGAACATTCCAGCTGCAATTTTCAGACTACACTTCACTCTAAAAATAATAAATACATCTCAAAAGCGTGTCCTTTGTCTTGTTAAAATACAATTGGCATAAAACCATCACGGTAAGTCAGGGAAATGTCCGGGTAGCCAAACACAGCTCCATCCACCAGGAAAAGAGGATCCCTGAGAAAGGAATACAATACACAAACACTAGTTTAAGGTAAGAAATGCTCAGGATATCAAGATACTACATACAGTTGTTCAGTTTTCAATGGTATTTTTGAGATAAGAGTGAAGCTATTACAGCCAATCCCAAAGAATGTGCTGTCATGATTAAATACTGACTCCAGATAATTTAACAAAGCTCATTAAGCTAAGGCGAATTAGGAAAGGCTGTGCAGCAAAACGGATGAGCGAGAGATCCACTATTTGGGATACCTTGTGCTTTCTGTTCCCACCTCTGCCTATAATGACCTTGTTACCACCTTATTTTTAAAAAGGGAGGGGGGGGAAAACAATGGCATTTGCCTCCTTAATCAGTAATAAACTGCAGACTCCACGAAACCTTTCAAAACACAATAACTTGGACATAAGCCAGCATCATTTTTGCTTTCAACCAAAGATCGTTTTTTTTTTCCCGTTCCTCCAAAAGTAAGGAGATATTTCATTCGGTTCAACAGCACCGTCCTGTAAACCATTAGAACGATGGTTATTAAGTACTTTTAATGGTTTCCCCCACTGTTACTATTTCATTTCCCCAACGTGCAACACAACCCGATACCATCAACTTACAGGTGGCCGGCATCAATTATCAAGGGGGATAACTGATCCCTGGACCTACTGGAAATTCAAAATCTATTTATACTTCTTAAATGCAAAGTTTTTATAGTATCTTTATTTAAAATTTAAAAAAAAAAAACCAACCAAAAAACCCAACAAACCAAAACAAACCCAAACCAAACAAAACCCAGCATCACTGTGTTTAAGCAGTGATGCTGTATTTTTCTTTGTTACAACATCACCTTCCAAACTTTTGACTCTTAACTGTTAAAACAAGCATAAACATAAACCAAAGTGCTCTTTCAAATAACAACGGGTAGAAAAACCACAGTACAATCTGCCTTGAAACAAAAATAAATTAACCACAGGAACAAAAAAAAAAAATAAATAAAAATCCCAAACTGGCTGAAGTAAAACTCTTGACGAGCCTCAGGATCAGGACTGGTGTGGTCCTTACTAAGATGAACAGGATTTTATTTCGGAGAAGTCAGTCTGACTTTTAGCACACTCAAATAACTTAATATTCTCAAGTGCGCTGCTAGAAATACTGTAAATAACATGTAGTCCTGTAAAGAATGAGAAGAGTTTTGCGCATCGGGGTGTATAGAGTGCCTAAATTAAGCTGCTCTGCAGTAGCTCCAGGCCGGAGTTTCGGAGCAAAGAGGGTGCGAGTTATTTGCTCAAAGTCAGGAGCAAACTGGAATCACAATTTCCTGGAGCGCAGTCGGCAGAACGGCACTACCTCTGATACAGAAATGTTTTTGAAAGTGAAGGTTATGCAAACTCACTGTTTTTATTTTCTCTCGCATCATTTAACTGTTGGAATGCGTTAACATTTTCAGTTATAGGTCAGGAAGAGACCTACCGCTTGCATAACATTCTTCCTTAAAAATCATGAAGTACGTCGTAATTACTTCTCGTTTTGGCGAGTTACCTGACTTTTTGCCCACTACTGAGGAAGTTTGGCCAGTGTCAATGCCGATAATTAGATCGGGCCAGAGGTTACCCTGTGATCTGGTTCCACTGCAAATCCATCCCAGCCAGAAGCAAGGCTGAGCTGGGAACGGCTCCCGCTCCCCTCTCCGAAACCGGAACGCTTCGCAATCCACTATCCACGTCCATCCCAAGCGGGGGGGGGTGGGGGCGGTAAAAATCTATATGTACCGATTTATTTAAAAGACGGGTAGGCAGAGTGCTTAGCGATATGGTTTGGTGATGGTTTTTGTCAGTGTTGGGTTGATGGTTGGACTCGACGATCTGAAAGGTCCCTTCCAACCTAGACGATTCTATGATTATTAGAACTTTAGCCACCAGGGGGAAAAAAAAGAAGTAAGAAATGTTTTCCTATCAAAACAAAAACCACAGTTTGGAAAAAAAACTGTGGTTTTTTTTAGCTATATTAGCTATATTATTTTTTTAGCTATAGAAAAAAATAAAATTCAGAAGCCTGTCATGACCAAGGCTGAGAATACAAGAACACTGTCTCCAACCCCGGGCCGATGAATGAAAAGGGTGACTTCGTGACACGCCACAACATCCAAACCAGCTGGGTCACTTCGCTGAGAGGAACCGCATTTCAGTGTCTAGGATGCTTTTTCTCCATCTCAAGCATTCATTCATTTCGTTTTCTGACAAACCATACAAGCGGAACAGCAAATCGGAGGAGACATTACACAATTCTTTCCTATTTTTATAAGATTCAGTGTAAAGAAATAAACAAAGAGGTTACTGTAATGTATTAAGTAATATTTTTTCCTGATTATTTTTTTTTTAAATCTGCTTTCAATACCCTTATATAACTCTGAAAGAAAAAAAAAAACCAAACCACCACCAGAATAAAGCTAAATTCACGCAGCTCCAGTTAGTGACTTATTCCAATTTTCTTGCTATTCAAAACCCAGCGAGGGCACATTTAACTGCAGAAACTTTCCGCGCAACCTGTCGCATCTGTTCAAATTCAATCCGCTCTGACACAAACACAAGCAGAGCCCTGATATCTGGGGTAACCCCCTCAGCTACAGTCACCCTTCATTTATCAGCACAAGGATAAAGCTTCAGAGCAAAATTATTTTCACCGCCACGGGTCAAATGTACAGTTTTCTGAAACTCCAGCATTTCTGACGGGTCACAACAACTACCAGGAACCTCTTTTAACTTCAAAGAAAATACTGTTTATTTATACTGAGAGGCTATAGAATAGGGGGTTCTGCTTTTGAATATTTTTTTTTTTTTTTTAATTCATATCGGTCATATAGAATGACTTGACATGGAATTTCTGCTGATCTCCAACTTCCTCTGAAAACTGTTTGCTTGCAGATAAGGAGGAAAGCAGAAATAATGAGCCCATGTATCAATTACATGTCAAAATTCTTTAACTATTTCTTTCAGAAAACCAGAACTGCACGATGTTTTGAGTTTCTGTGCGGTTGGTTTTTTTATTTTTTTCTTTCCCCTTCCCAAGTGTCTTCTAGAACAAACAAAGAAATCCACAGAACGCAGCTAAAGCTCATGTCCCAGGTAAATGGGCTCCATAGAACGATGTACCAAAACGTACCTAGATTTTGGGTTGGTTTTTTTTTTTTCCCCTCCTTCTGGATTTTCTCTTTTGGAGATTTTAATAGTTATTCTCACTGCTTTCTTTTTTTTTTTTCCCCTCTCTCTACTTCCCACTGGGGGATATATTCCCATATCGGGTAAAAAACCTAACAGATATGAATGTTTTTCCCCCTTTAAGACTTACTAATTTCATGGGGAAACAACCTGGCATAGACTGAGCTCTAGAAATCCCGGCAATCGTTTCTCTCCTGCATTTGGGTTCTTTCTTCATTACAAGCAGCCGTTCCTCCTCGCTATCCCATTTCTTACAGCGTGACACAAAGCAAGCGCCCGTTTCTTTAACCAGTTGGAATTGGTTCGGGTTCTCGCACGAAGGTTAAAACTGAGTTCTGGCAACAAAACCTTATAGATACACATTTAGTCTCGAAAGCGAAAGACGCATCATACGTATCCGCGATTATCTGAAATTAGGAATTCTTCAGAAAATGGTGACTTGAGCTCCAAAAGGCAAGATTCCTAGATGCTGGCGTAATATAGGTGTGCGTATGTATTTAACACATGTTTTGGTGTCTACATTTCAATGCAACACAATTGATGCGTCAAGGGATTCCTTCCAAAAGCCACGATATCAGATCGTTTCAACTTCGCTGAAAAGCTTTTGAAATTAAACAACCACGTACTATTTGTATTTTAGTGGTCTTTAGACAACAACTCAGGAAAATCAAATGACAAAAATTCCAAGAAGTCGGTTAAACTTTCCATCTTAATCCTTTTCGTCAGGTAGACCACACAGATCCTGGGCTCCTCTCGGAGAGACCTTTGGCCCTGGGAGGACTCCTTTGAAGCAGCATTTCATTTAGACTTAAAAAGTTCTTTACGCCGAGGGTGGTGAGACACTGGCCCAGGTTGCCCAGAGAGGTGGTGGAGGCCCCGTCCCTGGAGACATTCAAGGCCAGGCTTGGTGAGGCTCTGAGCAACCTGATCTAGTGGAAGATGTCCCTGCTCGCTGCAGGGGGGTTGGACCAGATGGCCTTTAGAGGTCCCTTCCCACCCAACACATTCTATGATTCTACGATTCTAAAAAAAAATGTACTGCTTCAGAAGAAACTGGTAGAGTAACTAATTCTTCCAGGATGCAAACTAGAAAGTCTAACACTTCTCTTTTCATCTTCCATCAAGAACATATATTTTTATGGATTTATTTTATTTATTAATTACAGCAGCAGACTTTTAAATGCCATCAAACCTTCAGGCTTTTGGGGCTGGAGAACCGCATCAGTCCATCTGTCTGCTTATCACAAGGTTTTATCTGCTTGAAGTGGACCAAGATTTCACCTTGCCCTTTTACAGGCAGTTATTTCAAGTATATCCCACAATGCTGATAGCGCACTTCAAAAGTTCCGAACGTCTGAAAGAGAGGTCTATGGTCAAAACGGTAATTTTAACAAAAATAAAAGATCTTTTTTGTGGTAGAGAGAGAAAAGAGCACACACAAGCAGCCAGTTAAGGCAACCTGCCTGAGCAATAACTCTTCCAGCTGCAATAGCTTGACCACTGGCCATTACTTGCTTGCACCCACAGACAAGAGCTGGCACTAACTGGTGCCACGTAGCCAACAGATGCCACGCCACGACACACCATGATGTTTCAAAGTGGATTTACTTCTGAGCTACAAAGAAAATGCTGGAGTCTAAAGCGCACCAAAGCGTGAAGGTTGTCATCGCAAGGTCATCCATCGATCATAGCCTATGGGGAAAATACAAAAATCAAAATACTCTTGTTTGCAGACTCAAGTAAAATCCATAGGAGCAGTTTAGAATCATAAAATCATAGAATGGTTTAGGTTGGAAGAGACCTTAAAGATCAGGAGTCTGATGCTACCAGCAGTTTCTGTATCTAAATTCTTAAGGGGAGAGAGGTATTAGCGTAATTACTGTTTCCAAATGCTGCAATCAAGCCCACAGAACAAAAACCATGGGCCTGGTAAAACCTCAGCTCCCCAGTGTGCTGGCGTCTCCTCTTTCCATTCCAGACCATGGGGGTGACCTTCTACCAGGGTCATCTACCCAGAACTTCGACAATCTACCTAAGTGTCACCATCCTGCCGCCGCTGGCTCCTCTCCAACGCCAAGCACCACTCACAACCCCTCTTCTGTGCTCACCACATCGTTCAGCTTTGTTCCTTGCCTGCAAGAGAGGGGTCTGTGAAAGAGGAACCAAGTATAGAGGCAATATATAGGAAAATCTCAGCTAGGAACTCCAACTACCACATTGAAGGCACACGCTGTTGTAAACGCTTTAATTACTCAATGAATTGCAGCTATTTCTATAGCTCGGCAAACAGAGGCCGAGAGCTCATAAATGATTTCACACCTCCAGAGCAAACAGGCTGAACAGTCAGGAACAAACCTCTGGATTTCAACCCACACCGCTAAACCAAACCCCTCCCTCCCCAGTTTAAATATTTTCCTGAACTTTCCCCCAGCCCAAGCTGTCTACTCCGCGTATTAAAAGGTTAAAAGGTAACTCATTTTCTAATTTCGGAGAGTTGCCAAAAGGGCTGATTCATACAAAAACGCTCAAATCATACAGGAACCAGGTTTCATTTCCCTGCTTCCTGAGGGCCCACCAGAAAGGTGAAAGAGGAGTCACCACAGAGAATAGGATCAGTTTTGAAAACTGGAAAGCGAGGAGAATATCTGGTTATCAGGCTCAGGATACAAGTACAACGACTCAAAGTGAACATAATCTTTCCTCTTGGAATCACTCCTAATTTTACACCCACTGATGGCACAGAGGCACTGCAGCAGCCGATAACGCGCTGCGTTCTTTACAGCTGACTCCAAACATTTGGGAGATGTCCCAGAGGGGCACTTAAGAAACACCAACTGGAAGCAAAGAGCATCTCTGAACATTTCCTGCTGCATCTCCCTCGCACCGGGTATTCTTGACTCAGGGACAGAATGAGAGGGAGAAAACAACCAAGAGGTGGATTGTCCAGTTCTGGGCCCCAGTTCAAGACTGAGGGCTGCGAAGACGATCAAGGGACTGGAGCCCCTCTCTGCTGAGGAAAGGCTGAGAGCCCTGGGGCTGCTCAGCCTGGAGAAGAGCAGACTGAGGGGGGATCCCATCAATGCTCATCAGTATCTAAAGGGCGGGTGGCAAGAGGATGGGGCCCGGCTCTTCTCAGTGGTGCCAAGTGACAGGACAAGGGGCAATGGGCACAAACTGAAACACGGGAAATTCCATCTGAACATGAGGAACAACTTCTTTCCTTTGAGGGTGGCAGAGCCCTGGAAGAGGCTGCCCAGAGAGGCTGTGGAGTCTCCTTCTCTGGAGATATTCCAAACCCTCCTGGACGCGTTCCTGTCCAACCTGCTCTGGGTGACCCTGCTCTGGCAGGGGGTTGGACTAGATGATCTCCAGAGGGCCCTTCCGACCCCTGCCAGTCTGGGATTCTGTGATGGCAACACTCTACAGAGAGTACCTAAAGGATTAAAATGATTGTTGGATTCAAGACCTTGTATTCCCAGAACTATTCCTGAACCATCTGAGACTATGTGGCTGTACACATTTTCACCGCATTGGCATTCAGTTCTTCTCTCTACAGTATAAAAATATTACAAACAACCTAGGATTGCACAGAGCATCCACATTCTTCCGTATTTACCTTGCACATCAACAAGTCTCATACATAATATTCACTAAATCGAAGCAAAAGACTTCAAAGAAGAGATTGGGCTCGATGGGGCTTTGAGCAACCTGGTCTGGTGGGAGGTGTCCCTGCCCAGGGCAGGGGGGTTGGAATGAGGTGGTCCTTCAAGGTCCCTTCCAACCAAAACCATTCTGTGATTCTGATTCTATCAAAAGGCAGCCACAAGAGAGATGACCCAAGTGCTGAAAAAGCTACTGCAGACCACTGCAGAGACCTGGGCAGAGCCAGACCACGGGAATCACGTCCTGTGTTCCAGCCATGAAGCTGGTGTGAAAGGCAAACCTGCTCCACACTCTCTCTGTACCACCACTTCTCAAGTGTGAGCCACTGGCTTCAAGGCAGAGCCATCTTGATATTCTGGCAGGAATAATCTCTTGGGGTCTCATGGCTGTCTAGGCAATGGAGAAAAAAGGGCTTATGTCTGTCAACCTGGTGTCGGTCACTGATTTTAAACAGTCTGCAAACTCTTAAGGTGCCAAAAAGAGACGTGCTTGACTTCAGTGCCTAGGTGCCTTTGCTGCCCAGACCAGAGACCAAACCCAAATACCAGCAAGCGGGTGTTTTTCAAGATGCATCCAGTATCTTTTCCAAAAACAGGGAAAAAAAAAGTAATATAGAAAGCTGATTATCAGGAGCATGAACATACAGCATGATATACAATAAACAGTCCAGACCTCTCACACCGTGCTCCGGGATTAGAAAGTGTGTTACAAGCTGAATGTAAATTTAAGCTCACCTAGTGAAAAGACAGGTCACAGAGAAACACTGCTCTAAGTCTAAAATAAAAACTAAATTAGAATAGAATCAGAACAGAAAGAAGAATAGGTGATACAGGTAAAGGTATTCCTGCTTAGGGCCTTTAGACACTTCAGAGGTCACACATCTGCCTCTGGAGAAGAGAAAAGGATGCAAGAGCAATGAAGAAAATCTTCCAAATAAATAAATATTTTTCATTTGCTGCACCACCACTATAAAAACTCCCTTCATATTCACCAAATCCCTCCTACACAGAGCACAGTCGTCTCAAACTTTGAGGATCTTCAAAGGGAAGCAATACAAGTCTCCTTCAGTTTGGGTATTTTTGCTAGCTTCAACCTAAGTTTCAACAGATGGAAGTTTCCCTTTGATGATTAGGCAAAGTTGCCAAAAATGCTAAAGTCAAACAGCTCTTCAAGTACTGGAGCTACTACAGTCTTGATAAAAGTTCCTCGAATAATCCTTTTTGCAAAAAACCACTGTTCTAACCTATTGCTTTGAAAGTAACCAAAAAAAATTAAATCATGACACTCATGAAACAGGACAGAAAACAGTTCTTAACCCCTTCTCTGCTTCAAGGACAAAAAAAAAAAAAAAAAAGACTAAACATTTCTCACCATCTGCACACGGCATCGTTCCTACATTGCAATGATTCCGTAGAGCTTTATAACCAATTATATCGCCCTTCCTCCGCCTGGGACTTTTCAGCTCCCAGGAAATGCAGCGAGCCTCCTTAAAGCGAGTCAAAACATTGTTAACATTTAACATTTGGAAGTAACGATTGGTTTAGGTTGCAATCTTAGCGACTAAAGGAAACAACATAATAGAAATATCAACTAACTTCTACCGGCACCACAGGGTGCTAGTTAACAGGGATGTAACTAGATCACAGTATTTCATTTTTCCTCCATATGCATTTACAGGTTTTAATGAAGTGAAAATGTACTGATAACAACCAGATGTTCGGTTATGCACACCAGCTCTTAACAAGCTGCTGAAAGAAGCCTTCATAATTTAAAGCTTTGGGAGCTCTAACTCGCAACAAAACGTTAGCGATAGTTTCTACATAAAAAGTCAGACAATTAAAGGCTGGAGTCGCACCTTTTCGCTGACTCGGCAGGTTTAATCATTAACGTACACTCCTGAGTGCTAACGCTAACAAAAGCCAAGAAAAAGCAGAGTATCCATAACACACCCGAGGGAGCCGTAAATCAAACATCAACTTACCCTAACACGAGTGTTATAAGGGGCGGCACAAGCCCAGTTCTTGAAAAGCAATAATGCTGTAGTTTCTATAAAACGTCTCGAAATTAAACGTGAAACCTTTTTCCTTGGCGTTTTGTACAATGGTTTTCAAAAGGGTAATTCAAGACCTTTTTAATAACTCTCAGATACAGGGCCGCGATGCTGCAGAGTCCCGTGGTACCTACTCACAACCTGTTTTAACTATGCTGAATCCAACTGCCTTAAAGCACGTTCACCTTTCGCCATCCAAACTAACTTTGACAAGGTTTCTTAAACTGATCTCAGACACTCCTAGATAGGCTTTGCTGCGCATCTCCACAACCTTTCCCAACAAAAATCAACGCGTTTTGCTTCTTCAGTTATATGTCATAGCAAGGGATACAGAGAGGTGGGTTGCAGATTTGCCATTTGTCTTTTTCCCCATCTCACACACCTTCCTTATTGATTTGGAGCTGGATTGCCCACCTGCGTTCTCCAAGTACGTCCGTAGGTTATTTTGCAGGTGGACAGGAGCCCCTTCCGCCAAGGCTTCAAGTGGAGGAAGCTCAGAGGTGAGCAAGCTCTGCCCTGTGCTCAGGAAAGATTTGAGCCTTCGTGAACTCGGCGTCCCTGCCAAGCCCAAACTCTCACGCTTGCTTTTGGTCACTCTGGAATACGGGTAAAAGATTACGTACCTGCCTGCAAAACGCCACGGACAGGGATCCTAAGCTCTGCTCCCAACAGTGCCTGTCATCTTACACACCTTCACAACGTGATGCTCGACAGCAAAGAATAACAGGATCTATATTATGATCACAAATTTCTCACAACTCCGTTAACAGTACCTACACAGCATCATGCAGCAATGCTGTCCGTAACACATTTACAAAAGAAAAAAATATAAAAGTTAAGACAGCACATCTGAAACCATACAGAGGGGAAAAAGATTATTATAGTACCTCCGAAGCGTACTGCTTTCACCAAAAAGCATCTGACATGAGCTTCAGAACAATTTGGAAAGCAAAGAGCGCGGGACTGTTGCACAGGTACCTCTGATTCTGCATTTTGGACGTGGAGATGGTCTTCCATGCTTTAAAAATAACTAATCTTAGTATTTCAGTGAAGGAGAGAAAAAGAAGCGTACACTGGGGTGCAGGGAAGCAATATATTTAGCCAACAGGTGCCAGCTGTGTCCACTGCTGCGCGAAACTGCAGCTACAGAACCCAAGGGACGCGCTAATTGTGACAATCCTCTGTTAAGGCTATTGAATGCTCCTAGCAAAAACTTCGCCATTCGCAATGACGCTTCAAAGACAGACTCGGCCTGGAGATTATAGTGGCCTGTCACAAGAAAAATTCACCTTTAACAGCAGTTTTACAGACAGACACTCTGTTAGCAGTGCCACCGTACGCTGCCAGGGCTGCCTATCCTCTAGCAAGTGACCCGAAGTCCTGCTAGAAAAATCATGACAAGTTTGAATATTCCACGTATTCCACTCGATCGATTCCTTCCCCAAATTCCCAGCTTGTCATCTTCTCCATTTGTTCCAGCTAAAGACAGAAATTAACTCCTCCCTTGACAGAAAATAGGAAAAGAATTTCTAGCCTAAAGCGTACCAGGGGGAGAAAGGGAAGTAAAAAGTAAACTCACGACTAAAATAATCCTGATTATTCTCCTGAAAAAAAATTTAGCATTACATTAAGCAAAAATGTCGCAGCCTTATAACATCTTTATGAAGAACAGAGTTGGACTGTCTATTAGAGAAAGCAAGTTTTTCCGAACCTCCTTTCCCCTACCCTACCTTCCCCTTCGATGATACAGGGATAAAAGCATTAGCTAAGGCATTATCACATTGTTAAATTTATTACACTGGTACACAAGACAATAATATACACGTTTGTATGTGCCGGTATCTTTCTAGCAATTCAGCAGCTGCTATTGCAGGAAAAATTCAGCTAAGACAACTTATTTGACATAAAAAGCCAAAAACCTTCCACATCTCTTACGAAAAGTAAGTATGTTTTCAATATAGCTGAACATTAGATTATAGACAGGCAATATGACGACTTCTTTTTCAATAAGCCACTATTATCACTATATTCGATAGTAAACGAAGTGCTTTCAACAGCAACTTCCATTCCCAGCAACCTCATTCACCCAGAAAGAGAGACGCCGACAGGTTCGGTTGTTGAAAAGGGTTAAGAGCGGCGATGCCTCTAAATTTTTTCTGCCAGAAATACAAAATAAATGACACCGGACTCCACACACGCATTGGCGCTTCCAAGAAAGAAAAATAAAACCCTGCAGGATTTATGAACTCGCCCATATATCGCAGTCCTTTCACCCCTTTGTACTTCCTCTAATCTGCCCCAAACAAAAAGCGTATCTGTTCCAGGAAGCCCTGACAAGCTTTGCAGAATGACGCTCTAAATCATATCACTAATTCATGACACGCTACCAGCCCGAACCCTCGTGTAACGTTGACAGAGTCGTATTTAATGAGCGCCAATGTTTCAAAAGCTATTGCATCTTTGCCGGCTTTCCGACCAAAAGGAGACTCCGAAGTACAAAAACAAAGTGCAAAAGCCATCTGTTACACTCTAACAGATAATCTGAAACACTTTTCAAAGCTGTGAATTGGGGGCGCTACATTTTAGGCACAAACTGCAATGGAATTTAACACAAAAAAATACCGCTAACGTGATCTTTGGTAAGGTTTATCTTGGGGGGGTGGGGAACGAAGTTAAAATTTATGAGGACAGGTGTGGAAAAAGATTATTTCTCAAGAACAAACTACGTTCTCCTTCATATAACACTGAGGTATGTTTCATGATAAGTATCCCAACGGGACGTGGAATCAACATATCTCAAGTACCCCAGATGCATGAATAAAGCCACGTAAACAAACCTGGAGATCTACGGAAACATTCCACTGAGTCATTTCTCTTCTTCAATTCACTAGTATCTCAGAAATTAGTATTAAATAATGACTTATTTAATGCACATTCACATGCTCAAAACCCCACACAACTGCAGAAGAGGAACTTTTGTTTGCGCCCCGTACATTTCCCCGCAACCATTTCTAGCCAAAAGTCGGCATTAACTGTCTGTGTGCTGACAGAGGTAAACAAATGTCAAAGCTCCTACAAAATAAAACCGGATAAATTCTGCCGATGGTTTGAACTGGGTGTGAGATGCTGATCACGTACTTCTTCCGACAGCGTGTTCAGGGCTGGTACCAGCAGCAGGTTATCATTATCAGTACTGAACCATCACGCGGAGCATTCAAACACAAGTATTTAAACATTATAACCCCATCACTGTAAGTTTTCTATTCTCCCCAATGCTCAGCTTACACAAGGAAGTTAAAAAAAAATTAAGAAAAAAGCCAACTTACAAGAGGGGAATTTCAACGATGAGCTGGATGAGGCAACACAGCAACTCTTCTATGAGGTCTTCACACTCGGTTCCTGAAAAGAAGCATACCAAAAGGTTTTCTGGATTTTTAAATATCAAACGAAAGCAGAGATCTAAACGCACAGATCCAGACGATCGGTATTTTAATTAAGAAACAAACACCGCAAGAGAAATTCTACCTGTTTAAGGAGATGGCACTCTTTCCTAAAATAGAAGGCACTCGGGATTATCACCGGAGAAAATACTGATGCTAAGCCTTTTATATATAAAACCAATAACTAACACCAATTGGATACATTAAATGAGATGTCGGCATTGTAGGAATATGCTAATATTACGCACATCAAGCCTTACTTTACTACCTACTTAAGGTTAAATTAAATGGTGTTATTGCCAACAGTTGAACTGATCACTAGCGACTTCTCACGGGTCCACAGAGCTCATGTCTCCTCTCAAAATTCCCGTATTTTCCCAACCCCTTTTTTTTAATTCCAAGAAAAGAATAAGGAGAGACAGACAGAAAACACCGTTTCATTCGTCTACCATACACTGAACAATATTCTAAATTGCGAGCCGTCAAAGGAATGCAGCCTGCCATACACATCGCCGCGGCTCTTCAGCGATTAAACCTACACATTATTTTTTTCTAAATCTACATTTATTTAGTTATTGAAAAGGTTTGACACATCTCAACGACAAGTAAGGATGCGTGAATTTCCAAAGGGCATTTTAAGTGCGTGGAAATTACTCTCTATGTGACAAAATGCACGGGACGATTAAAGATTCTTTTAAAAATTAAATTTTCAAGAAATGCAACTATTCTAAGCAATAAAACCAGTGGTATTTTGCATTAGCATTGACTTTTTAAGAGCAACTGTAACAAAAGACTTGCAAAACTTACTGAGGGAAAAGCTTATTAAGCCATTTGAAGTTGTCATGTAATACTAAAAAAAAAAATAAAATAAAATACGATCAATCTCTTGGCTCGTTAGGATTTTTTCTGCTTTCAAAATAAAATTAGAAAGAGAAACCTCCAGCACAAAGAAAAGTAGACTTTCATAGTGCTGAATGGCCCAAGAGCAGACATAGATTTCCCTCTGCATTGCCTGACAGGCATTACAGCACAACAATTAATTACCCAAATGCTTGTTTATTTTGTATTTTCAAATAAATAGGCCCTGCAATAAACACAACATTATAGCCAGGTTATGACGGTGTCACTCTGTTTAAGCCAAGTCTGTTCTTAAATCCAGAACTCAATTTTAAGAAGCACCCCAGAGGGAATATCCACAATAAAGGCAAATTATTTCTTTCCACAATCAGTTTATTAAAAACACATTAAAAATTGTCACCTAGTGAACTGCACATTCTAAAGGAAATCAGTTTTTTATCACGGAAACGTGGTTTCCTTTATATAGAATCCCCCATGAGTAACACAATGTAGCTCCTGTTAGTAAAAACCAAGAACTGTTCGGAGTATTTAACCTTAGAAACCACCGCCAATAAGAAAGCCCAGACAAAGTATTCTAAAGGAACTCGAACGTGACATTTTCCTAGTTTTTTGAACGGCAAAAATGCTTATAGAGCAAGACTGCTATTAGTTCTCAAGTTTCTTCTCTCTACGATTGAGGGGAGAAGAGGAAAAACAACGATGGGGAAAAAAAAAAAAAAAAGAATTTCGTGCATTTTAAAAATATCTTTTCTTCCCCCGTGCGATACACACAACTCGTTTGAAGAGAGAATAATGCTATTTGAATATCAAAGTGGCCTTCC
>VXBH01002818.1:80922-112248 GCA_013400035.1 Rynchops niger
GAAAATATTGGGTGAGCACAATCACGTAGAATGGAAGATGTTAGTCTTTCCTGCTCTGTTCTCCAACTATTATTACAGCTTAATTGCCGTAATCAATGTCATTCAGCTACAATAATTAATGTATCCTTTTTCCCCATTGGGGCACATGCATTCTTGTTTAATTCTTGTCTTGCCAAGACAATGAGGCGGACGCGTGCCAAATCTATAACGTGAGAGCGAGCTATAAACACGGAACACTATGTGTTTTCACAAACAATGCCTTTTTCAATGGCAGGATAAAGAGAATATGCACAATACTCGTTCACGTTAATAGATCGCATACTCGGATCAAAGACGCGTGTAAAGCCTTGGGGAAAAGAAGTAAAGGGTGAATCTGTGCAGATAAAATTAGAGCAGATTTGCAGAGGGAGGAATCAGAGGCGCGTCTTCTAAACTCTGTCCCGCTGCAGAAGTAACTGCGATTGGTTGGGGGTTTTTGTTGGTTTTCTTGGGCCTTTTTTACATGAAAAAAAATATAGTACTTCGCGTTTAACTTTTTCAAACCTATGCCCATTACAGGCACTGGATTAGCAGCCACTCCACGAGCAAAATGGTTTATCCAGAGGAAAATATACATGCCGGGAGACTCCACTTCTAGTAAAACCAGCCCAGCTCCTTCCTTGGCCACGACACGGGATCTAACGTAGGCAGTAAAACAGTCTTTCTTCTCAAGAACCTAACTACTGTGCTTGTCACAACCTGATCCGAGCTGCTGGACGTGCCTAATGTTAACAAAATATTCAGCGTAGCAAGGCATAGCCTCACCTTAGATGCTACTTGGTTTTCTGCCCTGTTGCTCCTACAGGTAGGCCAGAACCTGGACACCAGTAATGAAATTCATTCGTTACTTGTAAACGAGTATCTAAAGCCTCACTCGTTCAATTCATTCCACAAGCAGCGCACTTGAAGCTTCTTTGGGTTTTGCGGTTTGATCTTCAGCTCTGAGGATGCTCCAAAGCTCCCAGCTTTCACTTAAGAGTGTTAATAATGAGTACTAATTGCCAGCCCTCATTTCCTTTATATGATAGCTGAACGCTCATGAAAACATTTAAGGGCTGTGGTAAATTTACTGTTATTTATTCCCTCTTCTATGTCCTCTTATTTGTGATAATACACCAAATGCAGCCCTTAGCAGCCTTGGGATAAAGCCTTCTTTATAGGAACAAATAAAGTTTCCTACTACAGGTCAGGGAATGGGTTAAATGAATTGATGGTTTAATTTCGAATATAATACACAGCATATGCCCATCTCCTACACCTCTGAATCGCAACATGGTTAAAAACTGTGCAGAAGTTATGGGATACAGACAGCAGAAACCTCACCAAATATGAGCGACCCGTGTCAGTAAGATTAACTCCAGCTTCTGAGCAGCATATGCCAAGTCCAATTTAGGATTTACCAATATCAGGATTTTTTAGCTGAATCTTAAAGCACATGGTTTAAGTTTCTGTAAGGACTTTCCTACAATCAAAGCTGTGCGATATCCTCCAAAGTTTGTGCAAATTCCCAATTATGAATGAGAAGGCAAAGGTTGTGCTTCCTGGGCTAAAGAAACACCTGAAAACTGTCAAAAGGAACAAACTTCTACTAACAGTCCAACTATTCTCGAAGGAAATCAATAAACAGTGCTGTAGCAGGGACTTGATCGAGTGCAATTTGTTCGTTACAACTTTATAATGTTAGGTTACAACTTCTTGGCCCTTTTTGCAAAAAGAAAAACCTCGATAATCACTTTTTATGGCACAAAGCACAACTGCGGAGCTTTCTTCTCAGTTTAAAAACACAGACTAGCAGGGAAAAGCACACACGGGACCTTCAGAAAGAGCAAAAAAGCACATTAATTGCAAAATCTGGGAGGAGAATTCTTCCAGATAAGACAGTTATGAAAAATTACAACTAAACAATAGTGGCTATGTCATATATAACCTATTAAAACACACAACATATTACTGAGTAGCCAGCGACGAGGTTATTTTCCATCCATCATTACCATCGTACACTACATTTCTGCCCGACATAGTGAATATGGCGCAGTTACGCACGCTGAGTTCCCAGGTGCTATGTTTAAACTCGGAGAACATGGTACTAGGACATATTCTCCAACTAGAAAGGGGAAAAAAGTGATGCTCACAGTTTAAAGAGGGAAACAAACACCACCACATGGTGACTTAAGATGATCCTGAAAAGAACGGTCCCCCTTCAGACTGAACAAGGCGTACAGAAAAAAAAATCATAGAAGGAAGAGGTTGTACTGTTTTTTAAAAGAGTAACTACTCACCAGCTACTCACTCACTACACAAACGACATTTCCAAATTCAGACCCCACATTAAGGCCTTTACCTATACACAAACTTTATTTATTTATATAGTTAGTACAATAACGTATCGTATAAGGTTTGCTCCGTCATGCTGGCAATTATAGCAAAATAGCAAAAAAATATAAAGCTCTGGGAAATAAAGACAGAAAGGACAACTAAGAACTTAATTTTTATACCGCACGCTCACCAAAGATAGTGTTAAGCACATAAAACTTTAGCAAAAGCACTAATAAATCCGTGCAAACTTCACAATAGCAAAGTGTGCTCTGGTTTCCAAAGAGTAAAAACTCAAGCTGCGCTTGACTTAATTATGAAAGTACACACAAAGCCATGAAAATACACACAAAAAAACCATTTCATCTTTTTCTGCTCACTTTATAGACCCTAACACAACAGCATTTTATTGCTCTCCCTTAATGATCCTTCATTTTTCCTATAGCTAAGTAAAAATGAATGCCTTCCTATAGCTTTTAATTACCATACTCTCTCTATATTTAAAAAATCCTATGTGAAGATTTGTTAGGAGCAAAAAAATAAAAAAATAAAAAAAAAAAAAGGTTGTGTAAACACAGCACATCATGAACCTCGACACCTTGAAGAAGGTCCCAAGAGCCATCTCCGAGTGGAAATCCGAGTGGAAAGCAGCAGCAGACTGGAGCCGGGGGAGAGACAAGGAGGAGGAGGAGGAGAAGCTGGTTTCCTCCTCCATCCCCTGCTCTCCCCAGCAGACCACAGGCAATTACCTTCCTAATCAAGACCATCCAGAGAACAATCTGCTCGAAGATAATTGCTAAGTACATTTGCCATCGATGCGCACAAAATTATCGCTAATAAAGGTCACTGTGAATTACAGTCAAGTGCTACTAGACGCGGTATAAACACGGATCTGCCCCAGTGAGAAGAATCACTGTTCAGACCGCGCTCCAAGGAATTCCCAGCGCAAGGAATAAAGATCGCGGGGGTTCCAATAACAAAGCATCTCAGCTTTTCCAGCCGTTCTACTGTGCAACACTATGTCACCGAAGCAAGAGGTGGGCAATTTTTTTATATAAACACCTCCGCCTCCACGGCAGCCTGCAATGACAGCTTATTACAAGCAGGTGTTAGTCTCTAACGCACGGGATAGCTGACTTCATTCTCGGAGATTACTCATCCCGGTTTAAACACAATTAAACCGTTTCAACACGTAGCACTTCATCTTTTGGCACCAGAAGTCTGATTTTCCCCAGGCGCCTAGGAGTTAAACAGATTTTAATGGGCAGTTTTCCCTATTCAATGAGCGAGCAGCTAATTAAGCATTCCCAACACGTGTCCTGACTGACTGTTGAGGGAAATCCACTTTTGGATCCTTTCAGTTGTTCTTCCACAATCCACTCGTACTATATATTCGTGTTCTGATACCAGTCCTTTTTGCCAGACCATTTTTGGCTCTGTGCAATAAACCACAGGCCATTATAACAGTATCTTTACAACAAAGTAAATCACGCGCCGGCATTATCCATCACGTGTTTGAAAAGAGCATCTTAACACAGCACCACACAAAGATCTGTGGCAGTGTTATGACTTTCTTTTGGCTGTAATCAAATCGATTTTGGGCGCGTTCATTCAAAAAGAAGCACTGGATAGCAGAAAGAGAAGCGCTAGACTATTTGAGCATCTTCCCTGCCATCTTTCATCTTGCGCAATACACACTCCATTTCCTGGAGATGCACTTATTTTTGAACATTATGCCTAAATTCTTTGACTTTTCCTGTACTCTTGTACAAACTACTGATAAAAATCAAATTTTAGCTGTTGCCTTTTCAACGGATCAGTTTAACCATAGTGCTGTCATCTTCCCTCACTAGATTCCTACAAATTGCATTAATTCCACTCCCTGGCTGCTGCTGGCTTACGGAATGTGTGAAAAGAAACACTAAACAATTGCAACACCACCGTTTCTCCAGTAGTATGCGGTCAGCTTCACCCCAATTCTATTCTTTTCTTCTGTAGGGGATCACCTTTCAAACTGTATGAAAATGACCAAAGCTAAGGTAGGTCTGCAACATCACTTCTGAACGATGTTTTTTTTAAAAAAATGTCAAATTAAGTTTGTAAATAAATGACTACGGTTAATTTAAGACAAATCTTTAACGAAAAAATAAACCAAAGAACTTAAACCCTGCTCTAAAAGAGGTCTGTTTTGCTCTAAGAACCTGTAACACACCAACTTCTTCTTAAGAAACACGTAATTCTTGCAGAAGATGACAGTCAGTATGTTATTAAAAGCTCTCATCGCATTTTGAAGGTGTCTTCTTTCACACGTATGATATAAAGGAAGATGGTTCACACCGAATTACGACAGACCCCAAAGGAAGTCAGTCAGTTTTACTATTGACTACCCACTTTCAATCTCACAGGTTGCCCTGAACAGTAACTACGTTGTGTGTAACCTCATGGGTACCCCATTCGTAGTTTTAAAGCAAAGTTTGGGATTCTTAGTCTAGAATCATAGAATAATTTAGGTTGGAAAAGACCCTTAAGATCATAGAGTCCAACCATTAACTGGACACTACCAAGTTCACCGCTAAACGACGTCCCCACGCGTCATGTCTACAAACATCAGAACTTTTTAGTTTCTTGTGGGTTATTTATTTCACAAGCACCCATGTGTACCTACCATAGGAGCCTGGTGCTTTCTCTTCGTAAGTAAAATGAAGTTGCAGCTCCTCCTCTGACATCCGACTGATGAACACTTTCAGCAAACAGCAAATAATAAACAGGGCATTGTGAGCCTGCCAAATGAAGAGGTGACTAGAAAAGGAGCAGAAACAAACAGGAATCAGTAATGCTTAACCTGCGACCACGCATCAAAACCCACAGGAAAACGTATGCCAGAGTAGACCAAGGGGTTCGTCCCTACAGGCGAAGCAAGGAAAAGCTGAAGTGTTTAAGCAAGGAATCTTCATTTGAAGCTACAGCAAACAAACTGGAAATGCATTTAAAATATTCTTTCTTCCCCCAGGAGAATGCAGTCTTATTCTGTAAGAACACCACAGCTGCCAGAAGTACCACTCTTTGGAGAGCTCGCCGGATGGCTTAGCACAATTCTAAAGGCTTCTAGATACTATGGATTCAAACCACCCAGACATTTGAAAGTTTCCTACAGCTTCCACACGAAAGCTACTCTCTATCCCTGAACCTTAGCAATTTTCCCAGTCAAACAGCCTTCAGACGACCGCAGGCATTTAGGGACTTCAGGAGCACAATGTAGCAAGATTCTTCCATGCAAAACACGGATATTTTCCAAGCTTTCTGAATGCAAGGGGAAAAAAANTTGAGTCCCAATAAGCAACTGCCGGGAAGCCCATACAACGGCAGAGTCAAGCTCATGCCTGAAGCCGTATTTTGAAGATATTTTTGGATTGAAGCAGCAGGAGCTACCCAGGCAGGAACAACTTCTTTCTTGAGATGTAAGCAAAAAGGTTGAGGGCAGCCCTGGGAGCAAGGGGGCATTAAGAAGAAAAATCTTCCTTTTTGAAGCCCCAGATCTGATGAGAGTTGGATATTTGTCCATGGGCGTGGGGGAACATTTACAATTACAAAAAGCTTCCTGCAAAAACTATACAGTGCTGCATGCGTAACCCCTTGGAGCTCTTTCTACTGCTGAAAGGGGCAAGAAAAAACCAACGGCAGTTACATGGTATAATTTGAAAGCAACATCTTTATATAGAAGTTCGTGTTCAAATCCAACCCAGTTTAAAATATTTCCAAGATAAAAATACTGGTTCATGCATTAAGGCTTAGCAAAAAAGGCCGGGCGATTTTTAAACGGCTCTAAACCAGTAGGAACCAGATGTTACAGCACTGGTACACAAACATGTTTCTGTAAGGCACAGGATGAACTTAAACATGTCTTTTTCCCCAGAAATCTATTTATTACACTTAATCTTCTGTCTTTGGAAAAGTACTAGATACATGTTCTGGTTCAAACAACAATTTAAGAGAATTCTACAGTTTGGTCTGTGATTATTTTAATTAGCAAGCCCAAAAACTCAAGAGCTAGTGGCAAAAGGAACATTTAAAAAAATGAAATGGCACACACACACGCTTTTTCCCCAGGTACTTACTTCTGACATTCTGCTGAAATTTTTAACTCTTTGGTTCTAGAAAGAAAGACTTTAATCAATGACCCAAGGTTTCCTGTTCGAGGATTCTTCTCAACTGGGTGAGGAAAAAAAAGGTATGATTATACAGCATGAGTAAGTTGACACTATTTAGTTCACGCAGTACATAGAATGAAACCAAATTTCACTGTCTTAACTATTCCTACGTCTGTCTGTTCTTCTTTTGAGATCCTCCAGTACATGCTTTACGACTCCATAATTGCTCTTTAAACATCCTTTTCACCCGAGATTTAAAATATCCCAACTGTGACGCTCATACCACTGCCTTGCCAAGACTTGTCTACAGCACAAGTCCCCTGTCAGAAAACCGGGCAGGATTTCACAATTAGCTTTTACCTTCTTGAAATATCGTTGATCACATATTTACTATCCCTTCCATTCATCCTCTGATTAATTCTTTTCCCTTACTGATCACCTTGGAGGGCAGAGGGAAAATGAGGTAGTAGGGATGGTGTCATTTGTTTTAAACCTTTCAGTCATTTCAAGTTCTACAAAGTTTCTAAAAGGTTGAGATTTATATATACACACTCTTCACGCTACTTTGATCTTACTAGCGGAACACCTACAAGCAGAATTAAGTACACTGAAGACACGGGTGTGCACATGAATGCTGTTTCTTAATTTTTCTGATCAAGAACGTGGAAAAAAAGCTAAGATGTCACAATTTCTCACCTAAAGACTTGCAGACTGAGATTGTTGCTTCTTCCAAGAGCTTCAAGTCAGCACTGGGGGGGGGGAGAAAACAGAAATGGTTACACAAGCCATTGAGTTCCTGTACTTGAAGTGAAAATTCATTACAAAATAGTAGCAAAATTTTTCTATGAAGCACTTAGGTTTACCAATCCATCAGCTGGTTTACACGGATATCGCGGAAGCAGAGTGGTTGAGCTGAGAAGGGACCTCTGAAGGTCATCTTGTCTAACCTCCCTGCTCAAGCAGAGCCATCTAGAGCCAGTTGCCCAAGTCCACGTCCAGGTGGCTTTTGAATATCTCCAAGGACAAAGACTCCACAACTTCTCTGGCCCACCCATTCCTGTGTTCCGTCATCCTAGCACCAGGCAGTACAATGTGTATTTGAAATACAGTGACAATAAAAGGAGAAACTAATATTCAAAAGCGAATTGTTTGTCAAAGTGAAATGATGTCACTACATCATTTGTGTTACTACTACTTTTGTGGCTTCAACCATAGAATACCAGGTTGGACGGGACCCCAGGGATCATCGAGTCCAACCTTTAATGGTCCAGTGCTGCCACTCATAGCTTGATGCCACTGAGAATGCACGTAGACCAGCAGCCTACAGAAAGAACTTGATTTTTTACAGGAACTATCATATGAAATAACATCTCCTTTAAATAAGAAAGCATAAATCAAAGAACTCTCAACCTGAGATCTAACCTCAAGCTAAGGACCACTTTCCTTTAACTAATGTTATTACATTAACTCAACAATCACATCAGATACATCAAGTTTTTGATAACTTCATTAATTGCCTGTTGGTATGCTTCAGTGAAAACCACCAGCTGAAAAGCACAGTAAAGCACTAAAGCAGAACCTGCCAACAACCACAGAGAGTGAACCCCAGCCGCATCAAACACCTAAAAAGACATTTATAGACTTCTATCGCTCCAAACCTACCAGTACAGAGTAACTGATCCTCAAAAACAAAACAGAAGAATACATGGGAAATATATTTTTTCCTTAATAGGTGGGGGGAAAAAAGACAAACAATAATCAGATGCTGCGTCCCATGCCACACCAAGCAATATGAAGGTGTCCCAATATTAATACCTAAAGGGCAACCTGCTCCAGCGTTTCACCACCTTCATCGTAAAAAAAATTTCTTCCTTATGTCTAGTCTGAATCTCCTCTCTTTTAGTTTACAAACCATTAGCCACTGTGCGATTGCTAGAGGCCCTATTGCTCATGATATCGGAGGTTTATCGGAGAAGGTTGTACAGCCTCTGTACAAATTAAAGTAACACAGTCTGACCTACGCTAAAGGCAGTCCTTCTGAAGTTCCCCAAATTAAAAATCAGTCAAAAAAACCCCCCAGTCCAATGCTTGCAGACACAACATAGCGTGTAATATAGGCTGAACAACTTCAGAGCTCACACAGCTACATCCTGGTAATTAAAGGTATGAAAATCACCATCCTCGGAATAAACAGGGAAGTAGCAATGTAACGAAACCTGAATAGGAACTAAGCCTACAGAAGTCAGTGGTAGGGCCTCCATTCAAGCACTCCTCATAAAAAATATTGCGAAACTTAATACTGCCATAATTAGATTGCCAAAGTCACTGTTGCTTCCTAAGCATTAAATTTTCTGATGAGTAACCCAATTTATATTAAAAAAAAAGACAAAAAGGACATGGTACCACACGCGCTCTCTGTCCCATCTGCTCAACCCCATCTTGGCAACTACCTGCAGCTCTGACTGAGACCTTCTGAAAGACAGTGTGTGTGTGGGGGGGAACAGTCCCCCTTCTTTCCATTTTTAAATGTAGATGATAACCCCCTTCACAGCAGAGCCCTAAATTGCATCAACCTGAGATTAACCGTGGTGCCGCGTGGGAAGCCCCTAAACCACCTCCGCTGCTGAAAACCCATGTGGAGTCGTGCTCTTGGAAGCCATTGAGTTTGTCCGAGCTGTGCCCAAACTCCTGAGGGCTGGAAGAGGAGGTAAGGATATTGGTAGAAACAGCAGCCGAAAGAATTATTTCAAAATTTTTCAATGGGAGATGCTTCGAGAGAGAAGCATCAAACAACGTAAATTTTAAAATGCCTGCAAATTTTCCTGCATATCAGACTAACGTGCTGTGTGGAGAGCTGACAGCAGAGACAGCTCTTCACCTACAGTTGAGTATCCTAAGACAACTTTAGATTATACAGATTGGCTTTCTTTGATATTGAATATCGGCATTCTTTCCCCCCTTCTAAACTGTTTTGCAGAAAGAACAACCTCACACTTTCGCGTACACTTTAAAAGCATCAGTTAGTCTCCGAGGTGGTCGCGTTTCGGTGCTAGGAGCATGCAGTACAATTAAAAACAAATGGTATAAAGCTCGAACACCCCACCAGCAACTACAGACAACAGTTTTCTCCATCTATAGGGAACAAGGAATTTTTGGACGTTTTTTGAAAAAAGAAAGGTCTAAATTTGTCCTGCTTGTCATCAGGATGTGTTCTGTCCTGCGAACTGACAGGCAGGGTGAACATTATATTGGACACCAACTGACTAGAGAGTTCTTCAGGACTGAATAATTGCATCGCAACACAACGTGACCCACCTCCCACTTTCCAAAGATGCTGGGGGACTTGTGTAACACAGCCTGAGTGATTACTGTAATTACTCCAGGATTTAAACATGTCGACATTCAGCTTTTAATCATGGTTCATTTCTGCCCTAATTTCTAAGCAGTTATAGAATCACGGAACGATTTAGGTTGGAAGAGACCTTTAAGATCATCCAGTTCCAAGCCCCTGACACAGGCAGGGACACCTCCCACTAGACCAGCTTGCTTAAATCCCCATTATATGTTTTCAAGTATAGCATTCTTACGGTTTGTTTTTTCTTCCCTTTGAGTTATTAAAAACACACACACAAAGTCCTCAAACAAACTGCACAGAGCTGCCTAATTTCTCCAAGTGGCAAGGATCAAAACCAGTGGCAAACCAAGCAAGACCTTCAGATCTTGCCCATCGTAAGTGAAAATCAGGTTCGTGAGCATCTGATGAACCTGAAAGTGAACAAGTCCAGGGGATCCAATGGGAAACACCCACGAGTACCGAGGGAACTGGCGGATGAGGTTGCTAAACCGCTCTCTATTATATTCCAAAAGTCATGGCAGTCTGGTGAGGTCCCCGCTGACTGGAAAAGGGGAAACATAATCCCCATTTTCAAAAAGGGAAAGAAGGAGGAACCAGGGAGCTACAGGTCAGTCAGTCTCACCTCCCTGCCTGGTAACATTATGGAGCAGACCCTCCTGGAGGCACTGCCGAGGCAGAAGAATAACGAAGAGGTGATGGGGTACAATCAACACGGCTTCACCAAGGGCAAATCGTGCCTGACAAACCTGGTGGCCTTCTTTGAGAAGGTCACAACATCAATAGACAAGGGGAGAGCAACTGACAGTCATTTACCTGGACCTGAGCAAAGCCTCTGACACTGTCCCACACGACATCCTGGTCTCCGAGCTGATAAAATAGGGGTTTGATGGACTGACAGTTCGGTGGATAAAGAACTGGCTTGACGGCCGCCCCCAAAGAGTGGCTGTCAATGGGTCCGTGTCCACGTGGAGGCCAGTGACAAGTGGAGTCCCTCAGGGATCAGTACTGGGACCGGTCTCATTTAACATCTTTGTCAGCGACATGGACAGTGACACTGAGCACACCCTCAGCAAGTTTGCCGACGACACCAAGCTGTGCGGGGCGGCTGACACGCGGGAGGGAAGGGATGCCATCCAGAGGGACCTTGACGGGCTGGAGAGGTGGGCCCATGCCAACCTCATGAAGTTCAACAAGACCAACTGCAAGGTCCTCCCTCTGGGTCGGGGCAATCCCAAGCACCGATACAGGCTGGGCAGTGACTGCCTTGAGAGCAGCCCTGAAGAAAAGGCCTTGGGGGTAACTGGTGGACCAGAGGCTCCACATGAGCCGTCAGTGGGCTCTAGCAGCCCAGAAAGCCAATCGTATCCTGGGCTGCATCAGGAGAAGCGTGGCCAGCAGGTCGAGGGAGGTGATTCTCCCCCTCTACTCCGCTCTCCTGAGACCCCACCTGGAGTAGCGCGTCCAGTTCTGGAGCCCCTGCTACAAGAGAGATACGAACGTGCTGGAACGTGACCAGAGAAGGGCCACGAGGATGATCAGAGGGCTGGAGCACCTCCCCTATGAGGACAGACTGAGAGAGCTGGGGTTGTTCACTCTGGAGAAAAGAAGGCTCCGAGGAGACCTTCTAGTGGCCTACCAGTATCTTAAGGGGGCCTACAGGAAAGCTGGGGAGGGACTTTTTAGGATGTCGGGTAATGGTAGGACTAGAGGGAATGGATTAAAACTAGAGCTGGGACGATTCAGACTGGACGTTAGGAAGCAGTTCTTCACCATGAGGGTGGTGAGACACTGGAACAGGTTGCCCAGAGAGGTGGTGGAAGCCCCATCCCTGGAAGTTTGTAAGGCCAGGCTGGATGGGGCGCTGAGCAACCTGGTCTGGTGGGAGGTGTCCCTGCCCAGGGCAGGGGGCTTGGAACTAGATTATCTTTGAAGTCTCCCAATCCAAATCATTCTATGATTCCATGATCTTCAGCAAAGCTTTTAACACCTGAGTCATTCTTTTTCCTACCAAAATGAAGTTTAATGCTTAAAAAATTAACTACTTCTCACTCCCCCTTATTCACACAACAGGAGCACAGAAATGAATGTTGCCATCCTTGAGACTAGGCAACACGCTCTGCAGAATTTCAGTTCACGCAACAGAAGCGGCTAGCGAGAAGGAACCAGAGCTGGATGTCGCCCTGACACACACGCACAGTGTTCTTACATTCAACAGAAGAAATCCTACTGCTACATCCCCACAGATGGATTCATGGAGAGAGGATAGGGGAGGGGGGTACAAAAGTAGCAGCCCATTCCCAGGTATCTAGGGCAAAGCTTAGCAGTGGCTTGCTTTCCTTCACTTGGGCAGGAAAGAGAAGCGAGACACATGGAAAAAGCTGTCTGCGTAGTTTTTGTGTGCTGTGAAGACAGGAGATACATTACATTAACACTTAGACAGAAAACGGCAGAGCCAAGACTCATACGGTAGCACAAAAGAAATGCTACAACCAGCTATGGTATTGACTTTGCTCTATAATCCCAGACTGGCAGGGGTCGGAAGGGACCTCTGGAGATCATCTAGTCCAACCCCCTGCCAGAGCAGGGTCACCCAGAGCAGGTTGCACAGGAACGCGTCCAGCCGGGTTTGGAATGTCTCCAGAGAAGGAGACTCCACAGCCTCTCTGGGCAGCCTCTTCCAGGGCTCTGCCACCCTCAAAGGAAAGAAGTTGTTCCTCATGTTCAGATGGAATTTCCCATGTTCCAGTTTGTGCCTGTTGCCCCTTGTCCTGTCACCGGGCACCACTGAGAAGAGTCTGGCCCCATCCTCTTGCCCCCAGCCCTTTAGGTCCTAATCAGCATTGATGGGATCCCCCCTCAGTCTGCTCTTCTCCAGGCTGAGCAGCCCCAGGGCTCTCAGCCTTTCCTCAGCAGAGAGGGGCTCCAGTCCCTTGATCATCTTCGCAGCCCTTGGCTGGAGTGTCTCCAGCAGTTCCCTGTCCTTCTGGAACTGGGGAGCCCAGAACTGGACCCAGTGCTCCAGCTGTGGCCTCCCCTGGGCAGAGCAGAGGGGAAGGATGACCTCCCTCCACCTGATGGCCACGCTGTTTTTAATGAGCTTTTAATTTTTTAATCCCTGTGGAGATGACATCTGGTTAATGAACGAATATAAGAATGGAAAGCTAACACTAAAACATCCGTCCTCTCATTAATGCAGAGTGCAGCACTGGTAGCATACAAACTATTTTTCAGGACTAATAACAAGAGCCAACACCGCAAGTGAAGCTGCTTCACTGCATTGATCAGAAATAAAAGTTCCGGTTCTCTTTGAAAACCCCCACCCAAGGAATACAGACTGCCTTGTTGCCAAATACATGTGTATACACATGCACAAATATAGATACATAATCTAGGAGCTCTCTACTTGGGAGAAAAAAAAGTCTAAAATGCATTTTAACTGATCCCCTTTAACATAGAATCATAGAATCTTCATGGTTGGAAAGGGCCTTTAAGATCACCGAGTCCAGCCATACACCCACAAAGAAAAACCCCTACAGTCTCTGCCACTAGAGCATGCCCTGAAGTGCCACATCTATATGCTTCTTAAGTACCTCTAGGGATGGTATTATATTACATTATATTAGGGATTGTATTATTAGGGATGGTAATATATTACACTCAGTTGCAACGAAGCACCTATGGGAGGATCCAGGAAAAAACAACCTTTCAGAAACAAAAAAGGAAAACATCCCACGCATCTTCCACTCCGCAATTTTAACTACCCGGAGCTGGGAAAATAAAAATTACGCTTTTTCAGAACTGAAAAGAAGCTTCTGAAAAACAGTATTTTCTAGAACACGTAAAAATAGGAGATTCATTAGGGACGGAGAAGTAAAGTATCCCCTTGTCCATAAGAACCATTAAGCACATTTTCAATGTGAAAAAGGTTATCATTTTCTACCAGTAGCCAAGCAGCAAGATAAGCGTATCCTTCCTGCTGCCCGATGGCACTGCTGAGCATCACCAGGAGAAACCCAGGCATCCCAGTAACACCCAGTAAGCCCTGCCATGGAGGAGACACCTCTTTGGAAGAAGTTCACGTCCACGTGGCAACAAACACCAGCTTCAGGCCACAGATCTTTAATATAATAATTATAGTGACCTGTAGTCACGTATTTCAACTGGCATTACCCAAACTACATCACTTGGTTTGGGGAAAGTTGTACGTATCCCAAGCACATTTACCAGTTCTACAACTTTCTAGAGGCGTGAGCAAAAGGTATCAACTGGCGTGGGGGACGCAAACAGGTTGTGAGCACTGGGGGAAACACTAAGGATCCAAAGAAAAGTAGACTTAACCACACAGGCTTGACCGGCTCCTTTAGATCCAAGCAGATGTGTGAGATGCAGGATGGCTTCCCACACGCTCCAGGAAAAAATTCCAGGCTTCACAGGGATTCCTGCTTCATCCTGTGATCTGATGGCCGGCATTTTCCAGTCCAAGGTTGGACCACGTGATCCTCGAGGTCCCTTCCAACCTGGCACTCTATGATTTTCAGAGTCCTTTATAAAAGCAAGAAATTATTTTGCTTGCTTTTTTATGTAGACAGTAGGTCCACAGCTTTCTGCAAAACTATAATTCACAGTAATAGTGAAATTTGCTTCCTGACAGCGTAGACTTCTTCAAAGAAAATGGTTTTATCTTGTTTTGTTTTAAAGGCCTCAAACCATGAGAGGTTTTACAGCGGCAGTGATTACCGCGTGACACCAGGTATCGCACATCAGCAACAGAAGTAAAGAGTAATCAAGGATGATCCCCTACTGTAGGGAAGAGGACAGCACAACCACCATGTCTACGTCATGTAATAAGGACTCCCTACTAGAAGGGAAGAGAAGAAATCAAAAATCAAATTTAAACTTGCAAGCTCAAATATTGCCCCTCCGATTCTAGAGGTCACCTCTTTCTCCTGATAGAGAAGTTCAATCCCTCAAACCTTTACTACCGTACAAATGCCATTTGGGAATTGGATGCACGCGCACCCACACAAATATACAGGAATACTGCCACAAGCCAAAATTGCCTCTCTATATTTCACAAGAAAGAGGGAAAATTCTGAGTTATCACACATATATGCAATGATTATTGACCAAGCAAAACATAATATTGAACCAGTATTTAGACAATACAAATTCTGGTTTGTCCTGCTGAAATTGCTCTTTTATCATTTCATAACTGATCTCACATCAAGATTTTTTTTTTTATTTTGTTGGGATTTAATCCCTTTGCATTTGTAGTTACCGATCATGGTACAAGGACTTTCTTCACCGGCAAGTTAGTTTTCTGGAAGAAAACATCTTTTCAGTAGAGGTGGGGAAGACTGGTAAATTCAGCAGTCTATTGCTCAAACAAATGTCACAGTTTTCATTGACTGCAGCTTTTTATTTCTGGCTTCATACCACCAGAAAGCCGGATGCTGCGGTCAGCTATTCTGGCATATATTGTAAAAACCCATTACTTCCAAAAAGAAGCTGGTGAGGGAGGCGCGGGGGGAAAGGGGGAGGAAAAAAAATTAAAAAAAAAAAAAAATCAGTGGAGTTATTTTAGAGTGGTTGAATTCAGTTCCCTTACTTTAAATCTACTTACAATCAGTCCCATAGACTTCAGCAAAACCGTAATTAATAAAAGGCCGTGAAAGTTGCTTCCTGACAGCAGTCATCTTTGATGCGTATGGTTTTATCTGCTTTTATTTTCAAGGCATCACAATATTAGAGGTTTCAAAGTGGCAGTGACTACTGTTAAAATATCTCAACATGGCAAGAGGAAACATTATGCATACAAACTGTAATTATAAACATACCCATACCACGACATTTACCCTTATCGTGATAAGAATAAGGCCCAAACCGTAGCAGACAACTACATCCTCTAAAACACAGGGAGGAGGGAAAAAAAAAAAAAGTCGTTTTCCTGACAGTTTTTTTGCTCTAAGTAAAGCTTTTTTCTTTGCCACTGAATGCAAAACAGAAGAATCAGCCCATTCAGTAAATTCATACTGCGGGAATGCTGACTTTAATGGACTAGTTGGGAGGAAAGACGTCAAAGAATAAAAAGCTGCATATAATTTATTGTACCAATTTAAAAAAATGTACCATATTAAGGCATCATAAAAAAAGCTGCTCATTTTTATGTCTTGCCATTAAAGGCTCATGCACACCATTCTTGAACCAGCGACTCGTTAAAAACTCCGGGGAAGGAACAAAGCGGAACAGTAAATATTAAGCACATGATTTTCAGCAAGTTCTGTGTTAGTTAACTCTGTTTTCAGTTTTCCATCAGGAAAGAATTGTAATGCCACCGCTAAGGAGGAGGTTGCATTCTTGGTAGCAACTCATAGAAGAGCCAGACAAACACAAAGGTCTGCCTAAACCGAGAGCTAAAGCTCCCGAGTAAACCTCACAGCTCTCGCTCACAACTCAAAAAGTCATCCAGAAAAGCTGTGTTTTCTTTTTCCAATATCCAAAGAGTGTTCCAATTGGTAAGTCAGCCACTTGAAATGTAGGACGTTACAGATTTAAGAGGTTTGATAGGAATTTAATTCCGCTTCCCTGAGTCCATTCTGTGCAACAAATAAGGATTCGCGAAGAAAAAAAAAAACGAACATGGAGGAGCGCGAATTAAATACCAGATACTTCCTAATGGCTGCAACCAGAAGTTTCTCAGCAGACACTTCTGTAGCCCAAGGGGATTTTACCTGCTCAGCACCCGTGACCTGCTTTATGAAAGAGGAGATCACAATACACATTTTACAGTGAAAAGCATGAGGAAAACGAGAACTGAACCGCTGGTAGCTCTTCCTTTTACTAGCACTTATGCATATAATACTTATCTCCTACCATTCCTGAATTGTGTAAGTCCCCTACGGCTTTACCTGCCAAATACCCAAGACTTGCTCCGGCTGTTACTATCGCTCACGCCGGGGGAGTCACGGGCGGCAAGCAGGGATTCATCCTCAGCTCCTTTCTGATTACTGACGGCTGATTCATAATCAGGGGTTGTGACTGCACAGACCGGAATTGCTCCCACTTAATTAGGCTCTCTTAATACTTAACTATTAAGAAAATTAACATTTTTGAGAGGAAGAACTAACAGCCCAGAAAAGCAGCATATTACACTCCCAGCAGCCAGCTCTGCTTTGACCACACGCTTTCACGTTCATTTTTGGATGGCACAGCGGGTTTAAGCAATCCCACCTTTTAGCCCAACAGTCTGCTGTGACCCCCCCACACAAAAATCAATCCCTCCTTGTGTCGGAATTGTTTTCTGGTGCCACGCTCTGAATCACTCTAGGGAATTAACTTGCTTGGAGAAATAAACACTTTTTTGCTGTGTTGTTTTTCAGGCAGATTGGGTCCTGATGAAATGCACGGCAGACCCAAATAAACACTGGAAGGGATAGTGAAAGGGCGAGAGTATCTTGCATCAGGGCTGCTGAGAGACAGAGCAACTTCAGAGCCAGTAGCATTGGTATTTGGCAAACTTTATCCCCCCCCCCTCCCCAAACACACACACAAACTACCTTGTGTTCTTCACAGAAACGGATGAAAAAGTTAATCAGACTGAAAAAATAAACCCAATAGAGAAGACATGGCTGAGTAAGTGTGCATTGCTAAGAGCTATACACAGACCCCCACAAAGACAGATTAATGTATACAATGGGGTAGGGGCGGGGAGAAAAAGCAAAAGAGAGAACCAGGAAGATGAGGAACGGATGAATAGAGGACAAGATCAACCAAACTGAAAGGGGAAAGCAGTGCCGTTAAAAGATCAGATACGGTATCACAACTCCATCTTTCTCAGAGTAAAAAGCCAGTAACTGACCAACACTCAAGCCAAGGCCCTGGGCTTCTGATTTTAGGGATTAAAAAACTATTGTTCCTCAGAAGATCTAATTCGGTTTGGCAGCCCAAAAGATCTTCCTTTGGCAGCTGTGATCAGCAGTATCTGGACAAATTCGGAACAGCTTCTGTAAAGCACAGCACTATTCATATAGTCCTCGCTAGAGAGAAAACATACACTGGAAACCATAAAAAAACCCCAAAACTTTACTTATAAACACAGATTCAAATTTCAAGGTACATTTCAACAAGGTGACTTGAGGGTGTTGGTGGAGGAGAAGCTCAATGCGACCCGGCAATGTGCGCTGGCAGCCCAGAAAGCCCCTCGCGTCCTGGGCTGCACCCCCAGCAGCGTGGGCAGCAGGGAGAGGGGGGGGATTCTGCCCCTCCGCTCCGCTCTGGGAGACCCCCCTGCAGTGCTGCCTCCAGCGCTGGGGCACCAACAGCAGAAGGACACGGAGCTGGTGGAGCGGGGCCAGAGGAGGCCCCGGAGATGCTGGGAGGGCTGGAGCCCCTCTGCTGGGAGGACAGGCTGAGAGAGCTGGGGGGGTTCAGCCTGGAGAAGAGAAGGATCCACGGAGACCTTCCAGCACCTTCCAGTCCCTCAGGGGGCTCCAGGAAAGCTGGGGAGGGACTCTGGAGCAGGGAGGGGAGCCATGGGATGAGGGGGAACGGATTTAAACTGGAAGAGGGGAGCTTGAGATATCGGGAAGAAATTGTTTGCTGGGAGTGTGGTGAGCCCCTGGCCCAGGTTGCCCAGAGAAGCTGGGGCTGCCCCATCCCTGGAGGGGTTCAAGGCCAGGTTGGACAGGGCTTGGAGCAACCTGGGCTGGTGGGAGGTGTCCCTGCCCAGGGCAGGGGGCTTGGAACAAGATGATCTTGAAGGTCCCTTCCAACCTAAACCACTCCGTGATTCTATGAATCTGTCAGGCATCTCTCACTGAAAGCAATCTACCCCAGCCCCACCAGCTCCCACACGTCACTGGGTTTTGGTTGGGTTTTTAGTTGTTTGCTTTTCCTACCCTACTACCATGCATTCTCCTACTACCTTCTCTTTTCATGTTTTTCTCCTCCTCTCTCCCTATAGTAGTGCTGTATGTAGAACAGAAGTACATCCAAGGCAGCATCCAGAGAACATGACCCTCTTCTCCCTGAGGATCACATTAATCCCATCTTTGCAAAAATTCAAGGAAGTAGGACTGATCTTTTACTCCAGAATATCACCATTAACCTCCATGAAAACAACACACAGCACTTAAACGGCTCCCAACAACACTTGCTAGGAATCACCTACTATAAACACACTAATTTTGCAACATACAATTGGAAAAAGTGATTTGAAGAGAGAAGAAAACTTTAAATTGTGTCCTGTTTGACAGGTGAAAACTGTCTGCTTTCCTCAACAGTCCAAAACTAGCATCTTGCTCCTGTCAAAAGTATGACATGCACTGAAGCCTCATTAAAACAAAACGGAGTTAACTCGATATTTCGCAAGCGTTCAATCTCAGAAATGAACATTGACCTCCATCGTTTGGTTACTGCAGGCAAGGTTATCCCATTTAGACAATGGCCGAGGGTGCTGTGCAGCCAACATCGTCTGACATCATTTGTCAAACGGTTCGCTCAGGTAGATGCAACTTAATGGGAAACTTCTGTTTCCTTCCAATTACCAAGCTGCACAAAAAGACGCCGCTAAAAATACCTCTCTTCTAGCTGCCAGGCAAGAGCACCATCTGGTGTTCAGCTAATTAAACTTTCAACCTGCTTTTGGATCAGGTTGGTTTTGGGTTTGGTTTTTTTTTTTGTTTGTTTGATTTTTTAATTATGTTTCTTGTTTGGGGGCTTTTTGTTTGGTTGGGTTTTTTTGTTTTGTTCCATTTTTTAAGCAAACTTATTTTGCACTGGATCTGACTCCGTGAAATAGGCACAAAAAAGCTGCAAAGCAACCTATGAAAAACTCTTTTATTTTGGTTGGAGGAGGGAGGAACAGTAGAATAATTGAAAGAAATTGCCCTAAAAAACAACACCACAAAACAATGTGGCATTATATGATTTCTTAGAATATTGTCCATCTTGTTAGTCATGGGTAGGATGTAAATAAATCTTGTGTTTTCAGGGATCTTATAGAAAAAAAAGGACCGCTCCCTCACCCTCTGCCAATTATGTACCACCCTTTATGAGCTTTACAACCCTTCACAGCACTGTATCTTCTTGCTATGCTCTGGCTATTCTCTCCATGCAAAAGCCAAAAATCCTTCCTCCTCCTCACTCTTCACCAAAATAACACCTAGTAAATGCCCCCCAGTTTGTTTTACATTAACCTTTTTCCCTCCTGGTTGTGTGAACTGTCACTTAGTCACCGACACTCTCGTGTAAGACACAGATTAGCTACCAGATCTGCTCTTAATGGTTATGAAGATAAACATGTATTTTTGCCTTTCAGAAGCTACTGTGCACAAGATACAGCACAGAGGTAGGTCATGTAACACACAAACTGCATCTCAACAGAAGTTGCATTCCATTCTTCATTCGATCACTAATTTACATTCAAGGTTCGAGAGCTCAGGGTAGTCACAAATCTGCACTAGTTTTTCACCTGAAAAAAAACCAACCACACCCTTGCCTACCATTTACACCGACAGGAGTTCCGTTTTAACAACAAAAAAATAAAATGAAATTGAAAGATGGCAATAAAATTGGTCAGAACAGCTCTCAGACACGTTTCCAATTTATTAAAGATTAAAAGTGTTCCCAATTTTAGCAGTAACACATGGTGGCCTATTTAAACCTGTTACACAAGTGGTTTGATATAGTCCGTTATGACCCTTTATGAAAAATCGCAAGGAAATGCTGCTAATAATAACGGGGGCAAGACAGACATTCCCCTGACAGAAAAGTACCAGGTCACACTGTAAAATGTAAAAACAGTTTAAGTGATACTTAAAAGTATTAAGTAATAGCAGATTGTTCTTCTAAGACTGATAATCAATACACAGGGCGGTGAACTTCACCATGGACTTGGGTTAAGAGAATTCATAAGGATTTATGTTCTGTACTTCTGGAGATATGCCATGGGTCCTTACAAAAAAATATTAATTCTGTTTATAGCTACACCACTTTCTAGAGTGAAAAGACATGCAAAACTTGAATTTTAGATATTTAGACAATATTTTACGCAGACAATATGCCAAGCTTCCATTTAAAATGTAAAAGAGAGGGGGAAAAAGCCATACAGACTAAGAAAATCAACAGTTAACCTACAATTAAGTTATGGAAAATGTACAATTCACTGTAAGTTGAGAGGAAATATCATGTGTTGGGAGTCTTCAGCAACTCCAGAAATACGAGAGAGTTTCTCAAAGGATAAAAAAAAAAGAGCACCCCAAAACAACAACCAAAAATACCAACCAAAAGAAATAAAGAAAAACTCCCCCAAAACCCTACGGACCCTACTTCTGATCAGCTACCAGGACAATGAACAGAAATTACAGCTATTACGAAGACAGGAACCCGCAGGAATGGAAGAGGTAGCAGAAAAGAGCTTCCAAAATTAGAAACAACAGTCCATTTTACATAGGCATTTATTCCTCTGCTACCTAAACCAGGAATAATTAACATAACCACACATTTGCTTTCCGGTTTGTCACTTCTATAAATATATTATCAACGTTTTTGTTCGTCAACAAGCACCACCTTACCTGTTCGTTGGAGTGGTAAAGCTAAAAGACAGGAGCTGATTCCAGAACGGGTCATTCTCAGAGATGGGCTCTGCTCCTGATAGTTTTTTTAAGTACTCATTTTCTGGAAGCTCACTGATGCTGCTGCTGTTTGCTCCCATCTTCTTCTTTATTTGGCAAATCTCTTTCTAAATTTTCATTTCTTCAAGAAAAAAAAAAAAAAGAGAACACGTAAATTCTTTTGTACAAATCAGGAATATATGGATCTTAAATTAGCTATATAATAGCTCAGTAAAGCTTTAGTTCACTACCTCAAATAATTACTGAAATGTAGAAAACAGGCGCAGAGGAAGGCATTAAAAAGATTTTCTTTCAACAAGCTTAAGACAATAACATCTTCATCCAAGGGATTTAAAAGTTACCGTGCTATATATTTCAGTCATCATCTCACTTGGCTTTTCATGAATTACAGTCAGCGAAACACAGTTGTATCGGTATCAAGGCAGCCACCAGTGGGGAAAACCGCAGCGAATTCACAATTTTAAGAGGGGTGTTGACAAGCTATTCCAAAAACACGTTTTCCAATTGAATATGCACAGATCGCTAGGCAAATTAGTCCTATTGTCAGCTAAATCCTGCTTGTCATTGATGATTTACACCTTGAAAGGCCCTACCTTGCACAGCTGTTTTCAGTGCTGCACAGATAACCTGCATCGAGTGAGGAAAGGTACTACTGACCGTACATGAACCTCCTGATCTCTGCTGTAAAATAATCTGCTTTTTGAAACAACACAGCAGAAGTTTGTATAGACACACTCCAAATCCTCTTTTCAGTATTGGCTCTTGTACTTGATCTGTACAAAGAATGACATTTCAGTTCTCCATGCTGCTTATCAGCACTGCTCACCTTTATAAACAATATAATAAAAGAAAAAAGACACCACCGTGCCATTAACTGTGCCAGGGATGCTCCTAAGCATCTGACACCTTTCCAAGAAGACATCAGCTTCAGTAACATTCCATTTTTTGAGAAGAAATAACTGTGACTAATAGCTTTAGAAGTTTATATTTCAAAAAAAGTGCCCACAGCAAGATAAAAACGCTGTGCAATGTATTACTGTGTCACCTAAATACTCATAAGACATAAGAACAAGCTGCAAGATACTACTCAACCGCAACTCCTCCCTTGATCTTGAAAATATAAGATCTGTTTGAGAGAATCAGTACCCGAGTGATTCTGGAGACTCATCACCTTTGCAGAAGCAGTTACTTCCAGAAAAGACCATCCTAGTAGCAGTTAATATTAATAAAGACCAGTATAAAAATGAGGAAAACTTATCAAAAAGAAATTAAGAGATGCAAGGAAGAGGTGCAATATTTGCAGTCACCATGGAAGCTACTTGAAGAACTTATATTCAAGGTTTAAAGTGAATGTACAGTAGCCAAATATTTAAAAAATAAAAAATACTCTCAGATGGCGAGTATAGGATACTTAAAGATAGGTGAGATTCTACAAAATAGGTGAGATCCTACAAAAATGAGGAAAATGTTTATTATTTTCTAGATTCTGTTTGTAGGGGATACTATAGGCTGGGAAAACGCCATTCCACACTCCTTCCTTCCCATTCCAGTCCTCCATCCTCCACCATCACTATTAGCTGCTCTAGAAGGCAGAATACAGTGAGACGACACTTTATACTGAGTGCTCTCAGAACAACTCCACCGCTGCAGCTCTGCCATCACGCACCCAGGGAGCTCTAATTTTATGAGGCAGCTTCGTTTCTACCACCTCCCTTTACATCTGACCAAAAGGGAGAGAGATACAAGAACCTTTATATGTTTCATTTAGCAAAAAGCTCTGAAGACGCCGCCTACACTTTTGTCATGGGGACTGTCACCTGCAGGAAGAGAAATTTAAAAGTGGTCCAGGAGTGAAAATGGACGTTTGTGCCAGGGAATTCGGTGGAGAAGCATTAAAGGATTATTAAATGTAATTAGTTTAAGAGGATTTCCAGAACTTTGGTTGAATGTTTACTCAGAACAGAATGAATCCATCTTACTTGAATACAAATTTTGCCACTTCAAAGAAAAAAGCCCAAGACTTGGTGTAGGCTACCTTTGAAATAAAGCCAACGAATACCAAAGGTAGAGAGTAAAGTAGAAGAGAAGCCAGTTTGCAGAATACTGGATCATCACTGGATCAAGAATCAAGGTTCAGCTTGTACATGGACATCTCAGCTCTGCAGCCCCCGGTTTGCACATACCCAACTGCTGCAGAAGCCAACAACAACGCTGTTGGCCCTGGACACCTATTTTGCCTCAAGTCCTTTCCCCTGCATCTTTAAATAACTTAAAGGTCAAACGTTTAAACCTTTATTTCTTGGGGTAGAGACGGTTCAAGTCCATGTCTGATTGAAGGTCTCATCCTCTGCTCATGCTTTCCAGCTCACATAAGGGCAGCTCACTTGCTCCAAGATGAAGACCCAAGGGTGAACATAAACAAGAGGCAGCTGGAGCCCTGCTTAGTAGGGGATGGACTGCTGGAGTCCATCTCCTACTAAGGCAAGTCACTCTCTGCTCTCTACAAGCTATTCTCACACCTCGCTGCAGCTCCCAAAGCCCCGCATTTAACCCATTTTCCCAGAAATATGAGAGACATGGGAAGAGGTTTCAAGCTAATTCTTGAAAAGAGTCTGCAGACTTTCCAGATTTCCTGCAGTAACCCAGTAAACTCCATTAAAACAAAACCTCCAAAATAAACAGTGCTTTAAAAGCAAGTTTTAGCAAAATACTTATTGTCTATTTTCAGAGTCCATGTCAAATTCACATTTCCCAGGAACGTGCCCCACTTCTGTGACCAAAGTCATATTCTCGAGCAACAGGGCAAGCTGCTGGCTAGAAATCCTTGTGAGCTCTCCCTCCCCTAGCACCCACCTGGCCCCTTCCAAACCGCAGAGACTGGGGGGTTTTGGCCTGCAAAAGTGACAGAAAAATAAGAAAATAAACATCAAGCCATTGAGATCTGTCAGAAGAAGCCATTTGCTACCTAAATGGTTGTAGAAGTAGGCAATATGTGGACTTGAAGAGCTTTTTCTTCTACTCATTTGCAAGCCAACAAATCTTAGAGCAATAAAATAAACCGATTTTTCTCCAGGAGGTTTTGTTCCTCTCCTAAGAACATTATATTCACTATACTCCGCTAAAGAAAAAAATCTCAGCAAGTTCTACTGATACTTATTGTAGATGACCATACTCAAAACCAACATACAATGTGTGTAACAAAACTAACTCCTTCCATTCAGGAATTTATGTGATCTCAAAACAGCTGAATTGTTCTGTGATGACTTCATGATGCAGCCTGAGCACCTGCAGCTCCTACAACCTGAACAGCCATAGGCCCAGCTTTAAATAAGTAAGACATTTCTGAGGAACTCCAGCCATCAGGTGACAGAGGAAACAAGTCTTTCCTTCCGAGTTCATGAATATCCTACAGGACAAATGCCTAAAAATAATTTAAAATTAAAAAAACGCTCACATTTAATTTCCTGGCATTTTAACAACAGTAACAGATTAACCCTAATGCTTTAGATAGTTACACGCTATCCATGATCTCCAATACGTTTCCAAGACAGACGCTATTAAATAATATTAAATTAAATTCCAGTCACCACCTTAAATCATTTTCAAACATGCTGTTAAATAGCAGACATGTTTCTTTAAGAAAGAGCTGCCTTTAGCTGAAAAGATCACCGAAATAAAACATGAAACCACTTAAATTTGCAAATTGCTTTGGATTAAGAGGCACTACTGCTGTGCCTCTAAAACTGTATGCTGGTTAAGGCAGTACAGGTTCCGATTTTTAGACGACATAAAAGGTTGGTCAGTATTCAGAACACAGCACAATATTTTTTAAATTGCCATTTTGAAAAATTTTAAATCCTCACGCGTGATTTTCCCCTAAATTTGATTTTCATAACGGCCCCCGCTGCACAGAAAGGCTGCTCCAGGGGATCCCAGAGTCCCTTCAGAAGACAATCTGCTTCAGAAGATTCTGCTTCCTCACACACGCTGAAGTGACACAGCCACAAAACACACCAAATAATAGGAAATCCTCTTCCACTCCAGAAAAGTCAGACCTAACCCCAACAGTAAGTTACCAATGAAATAATTTTTTTTCCCTTGAAATACACTAAAAAAATGCATGGTTCATTAAAAAAAAAAAAAAGTTAAGCCTTCTCTTGAAAAGCAATTAATCTAATTATTTGCTCAATTTATTAGCAAATCATTTAATTTAACATGGTATTATTACCTCTACCAATAACAACTCTTTCTTTCTAAATAAGCTGGCATCACCCCCCGAGAATCACGGCCTGGTCTCCAAGCGTCAGGCTCTATTACACCCAACGTCTGTTCAGTCCCAGAACTTGGCTCCACGATGCAGCAGCAGATGCTCCAGAGCAAACACAAAAGAGGGTTTTTTTGCACATCAGGACTCATTCCAACCTCAAATAGCTAGGGGTAGATGTAAATCCTGAGTTCACTGTCCCTCCTAAAAGATTTTAATATTAATTATTAACAATGTTTACAAGAATATCGTTTTTCCTCTTCAAGTTAGAAGCAATTCAGCAGTACGTCCATGCTGTGCCTGACCTCGTAAGCGTAACTCAAGGTTCAGGGTGTGTATTGTTGAACTTGGGAAAAAACCTCGTCACGCTAAGCCTCCTATTTAAATAATTTTAGACAAGTAATTATAGTTCCATTAAGTATTAAATCTCCTACTGGTCTCATAACTTAATTGCCAATGCTGACATTTTGCTAAGCCGTCCAGTATAGCCAGCTCCCCTTTTCAAAACTATCCTTCCCGTGGCTGAACCTGCAGACAACCTGAATAATACATACTATATACTTTTTTTTTTTTTTTAAATGAGTAAGAATTTGAGACTGTCACGCCGATGATTTTACCGTGCCATCTGAGATCTGGTCTCTAGGTTGGGTCTTTAACAAAATCACACGCAAATAAATTCAGAAGTGATGCTATTGTACCTTTGCAAACCTAACAAAATTTCATTTGCATCTATAACAGCACTTTGGTCACCTTTAGAGTTTGCTGCTTTATGAACTAAAACAAAAGAACACTATTTCCCTCTCAAGCGAAGCAGCTGATATCACTGCAAAGATGAGAGCGTGTGAGACGTAATGCTGCTTATTCCAGTACTAGCAAAGCTGCTGCATGGATGTTTCTGGCTGATTCCTATTTGCATCCAAAAGCTGTAGGTTTCAGACCACCTTTCTTCACCTGTGAGACACTAAAACGTCCCACAAAATCCTAAAATAAAACTTCCCACACAGTTAGGAGACCGCTGCAGTATATATATAATTCTCCATACAACAAAAGACACAGAAGATACATTAACAGTAGATATTATTCAGCTCCAATATTTGAATTTTACTGTCCACTTATTTGAATTGTCTGCTCATTTATATTACAATAATATTTATAGCTAAGAATCAAATGCTTTGTGCACTAAGTATCATACATAACAAATACCTACACAACTTATGAACAGGTATCGCATCCAGAGTTCAAGAACAGACTAATAAAACCTAAGCTACACTTTGTAGATGTATATTCACGCACAGGATCCGAGCTTGTGGTCTCAAGCAGCTGTGCAGCCCTCGAGTTTCTTCATGGGAAATATCTGTTTAACACGTTTCATCCTAGAGCAGGGAAAGCTGCAGTAATCCAGAAGCCCTGCTGCTTTCGCCATCTTTATTAAGACACTCAAACTTTCAGCTCCCAGTAAATCAGCTTTTTGCAACTCACTAGCCTATTTCTGACACAGTCTCATTGCTCTGTCCTAGCTTACTCCCAAAACACGACATGTTCCTATTTTCCATGCAACAAAAAATATCACAAAACATCTCTAGGCTCACTGAAAGGGAGGTAGTCAAAGCAAAAGCAGCAGATCAAGCAAGTCCCAGCTGATCCGAGCAAGTGCTTGCATGTACTGCTTTAATCCTCGCCCCTCTCACCTGGGCTTCGTTAAGCCTCTACTGCATTTCATCACACCCCAAAGACTGCAAAATCTTCGTGATGCAAGAGATGTGATTTCTGTCCATCAGTAAACAGCCACGTAGCACTTTGGGACACAAAGAGAAACGTTCCAAATAAAAACATATGCCTAAAGAAACAATGCCACACAGTTCCCCAACCTATCTAAAAAAAAAAAATTAGAATCTTTGCATTGATTAACTTTAATTGCTGCTAGAAATACCTACTGTGTCTATACAGAACAATTTTCCAAGAGGAAAATGAACTGGGTACCCAAAGAAAAGGGCTAAGAGATCTTAACGGTAGAAATGACGCTATAAGACCCAAAAAGCTCCAATTTCAGCAGCTAAACTCCAGTTTCTCTTATCTACCTACTCTCTAATTGCTTTCTGCCCTTCATACGGATGGCTTTGGAGCTTTCATGGCATACAAAGCGTTTAATTCAACTGCACTGCCTGGGGAACGGTTGTGGGAAGTTTTGGTGCTGGTAGTGATGCTGAAAAAAAAAAAAAAAAAAACCAAAACAAAACACCAAAACCAAGAAATGTGAACCAAACCAGCTGCAAAGATAAAAAGCAGTTATACAAATACTTCTCTCACACCGTGGGATCATTCGTTAGACTTCATATATATTCCAAAGTGAGGTATAAAAGCATTAAGAATTTTGGGTTTACCAATTAATTAGTAAAGTTTTGCTAAACAAAACTAATGATGCAGAAATATGCAGCAAGGAGAATTCCTGCCCATAAAAGTCATCTTTAAGAAAAAAAAATATCTCTACAATCCTCAGATTTCAGGAATTTTTGCCGGTTTTAATCAGAGAAAAGCACTGAAATAATCTTTTTTTTTTTTAAAGCATGTTACCGAGTCAAAATATTTCAGCTATAACTTAACGCCTAGCAATCAAAGCACCACTAAGAATTCACCTTCTCTTATACGCACCAGTCACTTATAACCAAGTAGCCCGGGAAATTTCGGAAGGGAATAAATGTATCCCTCGTGACTACAAACTGAAGATGTTTCCTACTGTTTTTAAGGTAATGAGTTACGCAGAAAAGATTGTTTCTGCTCATTTTAGTTTTCACTGTACTGATTTGTAGTTTTCCTCCCTTTTTCTACTGCATATTTGGCGACCGCTCCTTTCTCCAACTCCCTTTACCCATCCCTCTTACTTTTCCACACTGAAAGTGCTGAGACACATACAAGCACCAAAAAACTCCAGAAAAAAAAGGTTTCGTGCAAAGTAGGAGGAGACAGGAAAGCTGTTTTTGTGAAAAAGACAACATATGAGCTCTTTTAGAGAACCTAGTTGACCATAAAGGAGTTTCTCTTTGCACCCTAGGGACAAATACCATCTTTCATACCTTTCTAAATATTGTTTAAATTCTCCATTTGTCCTCCACCCACTATTTTTCAAACTTCACCAAGTTTGATGACTACCGTCTTGAGGTCATGAAAGTCTCCGCTATAACAACAGTCCTTTAACATATTTTAGCAGCAGCAGAGCACACTAACCATACATCAAGTACCAAAGTTTGTCTCCTTAAAGCTTACTACCTCAGGAGAGATTTACTTTTGGACAGCAGTAAAAAGTGTAATGCAACTATGCGGTCTACGCAACGCTTAAGTCCAAGAAAAACAAAGAAAACCACATCTTAAAGTCTTTAGGTAGCTCTCAAGATAATTTAAACTGACTTGTCCACTGTTTACTCTGCTGGATGAGCAAACACAGCATCTCTTTTGGTCCTCCTGGCCAGTAACTTGTTCTAGTGCCTTCCTCTTCTGTAGCAAGAGCCTGAACAACATAGCACTGCAGTGACACGAATATGGTCCTTAGAGGTTCCACTGAAGCCTAAAGGGTCTCACACATAGCAGAAGTGATTAACCTCAATAGATTTACTGCAAGCAAAGAAGGCTCCTCACAGAGACAGCAAACAGCAGCTGAAAAAAAAAAAAAAACCAAACCAGTGACGATAACACTGTGTTTTCTGCTCCAGCTCCTTTTCCACATGCATTTTACGTGGGAGTCAGTTGTCAATAAAAGCCTAATTCTGAAGAGCACAATCTGCTTGCTTCGTGTCCCACGTACAGGACAGTTCTTCTGCTCACAGCTGAAGAAGTGATTTTGAAAGACCTTCTTGGTTAGGTTGATTTCAAGCAGGAGAAATCGGATGTAAGTGAGCCCAGACACTGTGGTCATTGACCAAACTGCTCGACAAGGGATGCCATAAATCACCTTTCTTCGCCAGCTCACCCTACAGTAATCCCACTGTTTGCCAACTGTTAGTAAAATATTCTGAAAAGGAGATGACAGAAAAATTAAAACCTAAATTCTATAAACGAGACTGAGATGTACGGCTCACGTATTTTTCTCAGTGCCACCTCAGGAAGCTAACACACATTTTCTTTCATTCTTCATAATCGCTAACCAACAGGCTAGCGTTGTAGTGATCAAATCTACTAATTTTGACCACAGGCCTGTTTACTAGTCTCAAAATAGCTTATTTCAGACGAACTACTAGTCACCTTCACAGCCTTGTCCTGAGCTGGAACTACTGACTCATAGGCAAAAATAAAAATACCCACCTTGCTCAAACTGCCTTTCTCTAAAGTTATACAAGATCCAAAAAAAGTTTGACACAAAAATGCCATTCCTCCTTACCATTCCAGCCTTTTGCCTCAGAACGAAAACATCTTATACGTAGTGCTCTAAAAAATATGAAGATTTTACATTATGGCACTGGACACCAATAAGCAAACATATGCTTGTGGCAAACGATGATCTTGTTTTGAAGCCCTGAACCCCAAAACTATCGTATTTCCATACACCATGTATCGGCCCTTACATTAGCACATACCCATTACTTGACACAACTAATTAATATTAAGCTTATTTGTCCTCTCTCCCCTCACTCACAATGTTTTGTCAGAAGCAAGACAGGAGGTCAGTATTAAGCCTCTCGAAGGAGCTTTTGCTGGTGGGACATGAAGCCCACAAACACCTTTCTGTTACAAAGTCGAGGTCACTTCAGAGAGCTTTCATTTCACTTCTACAGGTAAATAAGCACTTATAGCATTTAAGTACTTCCTTGACTCATTTACACACACGCAACAAAACCTGTCCCTAGTTCACTAATATAAAAGTCCACAAGATCTGTTAGGCACTCCTTAATTTTGTCCATTTTTAATGCTGCTAGTCACACTCCCACACTAAAACACAAGTGTGGCCAAACCTCCCCAAAGGTTCAAAAGCCTCTAAAATTTGCCATGAACTAACAAAATTTAAAGCAACGAAAAGGGTAAAGATCATTCTTCTGACCTCCTAACCTAATTCCAGTCGTAACATTTTATTAAATAATTACTGCACCAAGCCTATCAGTTTGAGGGTAGAATGACAACACCAGTTTTAGAAATACACTGAATTACAGAGGGAAGGAGAGGTGGTGTGGGGACAATTAAAAAAATTACCTCTATCCTTACTCTTACATTTCTACATCCCAGGTAAATGTCAGAACTGAAATACAGCAAGTGTTTTCCGGAATAAATGCAGAAATAATTTCTTTAATCTGATTAGCAAACCACCATTAGAAGAGAGGAAGGCTGGGAGAAACACACCTTATATTCCTGTATACTTCTCTCCACCTGTTAAATAACTACTACAGGTATATAACATTTTTCAAGTTTCAAAAAGTGACAATTCAAACACTAATTCTGCTCTTTGCAGTGGGCAGATATTTCTTTAAAGGTTTTGTTTGCCCTTACCAGTGAGATTCCTCCTGCTTGCAGGAGAGCTGTACTGGAACTATAAAATGAGAAGAACAAATTGAACTTTAAACAAGAATATCAACGGAATACAGAGCTTACAAA
>VXBH01002818.1:122811-139626 GCA_013400035.1 Rynchops niger
GCCCCGCACTCACCTCCCGCGGCCGCGACCCACCACCGCGACCGGCCGCCGCCTCCTCGGCCCCGCCGGAAACGGGCCCCGCGCTTCCGGCTGACGCGCGCCGCCGGCTGGCCGCCAATGGGAGAAGGCGGGGNTTCAGAAGGTTTTACGTCTCCGACGGAGCTCTGGGGGCGCAGAGACGCTGCTGGTGGTGTCCAGGCACGGACAGCAGCGGGTGTGGGGGGGGGGAACCAAAAACCAGCGTTTGCTTCAAATTATCTCATTTTGTAATCAATAACATCTCACTATATTATAATATTAACATATGCAGCATCCCCACAGCCAAATAACACACTTTGGGTGGCAGCTCTGACGTGTCCCACAGCATCGCGCCAGCAGAGCCACGGGGCCCCACGTACAGCCTTGAAAGAGCGCAGAAGCCCACACGATACACCTTCAGTTTTTAAGATTTTATTTATATACATCTGTTGCGCCAGATTTACTCCCGAGCCATCAGCTTCTGCTTCTTCAGCTTCTTCTGGGAAATCTGGAAAACAAAACACAGGAGTGAGGAAAGAGCGACAGGCTGCAGCCTGTACAAAGCACTGGACAAGTTTATGGTCATACTCCTAACCGAGATTTGTTAGAGATTTCTTCACCAGTTTACAAAGCGTTCCGTTAATTATACCTGGACATCATTAAGTGTCCTTAAAATACTGCTTACGGGCTGTCAGCTTCATTTAAATTTAACTGAAACGCATCAAATCCCAATGGAACGATGGAAATACGCCATCGTTCAACGACCCGGGCTCCGCAAGGAGCTGCCCTTCCCGGGGGGAGGACGAGCCCACTGTAACCTCTCCAACTTACAACGAGCGTCGAGGTTGCTCAGAAATAACTTATTCATTTTTTTCATGGGTGTTCCAAAGGTGTCCTAAGATAGTCATCACCGCAACCTCTCCGTCTGCGGAGCACCCGGACTCCGATTTCGTGACCGCGACGCTCAAGAGGAGGAAGGATGGGCCACTCCGTACCTTTTTCTTTTGAGCGACCTCCTCCTCGGGCTTGGGGACGATCTGCTCCTTCTCGGTGAGGATCATCTCGATGTGGCAGGGGGAGCTCATGTAGGGGTTGATGCGCCCGTGCGCCCGGTAGGTGCGGCGGCGCATTTTGGGAGCCTTGTTGACCTGGATATGCTCGATCACCAGAGAATCCACGTCCAGCCCCTGGGCGGGGGAAAGGGAAAAATACAACTTGCAACTCGTTTTTCTCTTCACGTGAAGTAACCTCCACTGAACTTCCCAGAAAATTAGAGCTGAACTCAGCAATGCTCAGAACTGAGCATTTACCGAGATGCCACCACCCTTCTACACGTCACGATCAACTGAAAATGATGCTGATGGCTCAGAAAAAAATTAATTTTTTTTTCATGGTTATTCCAAAGGTGTCCTAAGATAGTCATCACTGCCATCAAAGCAACCAAATTCAGAGCCGAGTACATTACGAAGATACAACCTGACCAAAGATCCACAGATTTTGTGCTTTTTTCTAGGTTTTAAGAGATCTAAGCCACGCTTATTCTAAGCCGGTGATAACCATGCGCAAACCCTGTGTCAAAAATGACTACTCACGTTATTTCACATCTGAGAAGGAGAAAAAAAAAAAAAAAAAAAAAATCACAACTCGCATTTTAACCTGGAAAATACCGGCAGCCTAACTCAAACGAACAGCACGCCAACAATTCAATTCAGTTCGACCTACAAAGCCGGCCTTATCCCACCACCAAGTTCAGGGCTGCCGAAACGCAGCCAGAAACAAACACCACGCGTTGAACGACACCTACCTTGAGCTCAGCGTTGCTCTCCGCGTTTTTGAGCATGTGCAGCAAGAATTCCGCGCTTTTCTTGGGCCAGCGTCCCTGCGTCCAGCCCCACTGCTTGGCCTGGAAGAAGAGGAATTCCGTTTTTATCCTGGCACAACGTAACTTACCCTTTACACGCCATTAACTTGCCATTACGACCCTTTTTGTTAAGATTGCCCACCAAAATAATTAATTACGTGACGCTGCAAGCAAACGCAGTGCTTGCTGTACTGGAATTTAGAATATTTCTCCCCCCCCCCTAATACATAAAATTGTCATCAATGATAACAGCCTATTCTCCACATCAGCTCAACACCATCATTCTTCTCTACTCTAAGCAGCCGCAGCTGAAACTTCCTTCCCTCACTTCCACCTCGGACCTCACCTGGGCGCACCTCCCGACTCCCCCATTGTAGCGGCGGAAGGGGACACACTGCTTCTTCAGGGTGACGTCCTTCAGGTACTTGGTGGCCTTGCGGATGTGCATACCCTTGATGGCCTGGGCGGTCTCACGAGTGTTCTAGCAACAGAAAACAAAATTGCTCTTAACAGATCTTTCCATGTTACAATGGGAGAAAAAACACTTCTCTTCCCTTCCTGGATCCCATTCTTTTTGCTACAAACTAATTTTAAAAGAAGCCCTAGCACAAAAACAATAATTAAAATGGGAAGAACAATTCACAACACTTTTTCCTTCTTTGTTACCTACATGGCTTCCGTTACTGAATTTCTGGCTCTGGCATATCTTTATTGGTTTTTACCTAACGGCTACAGCTTTCCAACCAACAAAATTAAAAATGGAGCATTTACACTTTTCATCGCTCCTCTTTGGCCACATATCTCAAAAAAAGCAAGAGCCTGAAGAATAAGTTTCTACTGAAGTGTCACAAGCTGGCACCTCAGAGGAAGCCATGAGAAAACAAAGCACATAAACAGCATCCTGGGCTGCACCCCCAGCAGCGTGGGCAGCAGGGCGAGGGGGGGGATTCCGCCCCTCGACTCCACTCTGAGGAGACCCCACCTGGACTACTGTGTCCACCTTTGGAAGCCTCAGCACAAGAAGGACACGGAGCTGGTGGAGCGGGGCCGGAGGAGGCCCCGGAGATGCTGGGAGGGCTGGAGCCCCTCTGCTGGGAGGACAGGCTGAGAGAGCTGGGGGGGGTCAGCCTGGAGAAGAGAAGGCTCCAAGGAGACCTTCCAGCCCCTTCCAGGCCCTCCAGGGGCTCCAGGAAAGCTGGGGAGGGACTCTGGAGCAGGGAGGGGAGCCGTGGGACAATGTGGGGGGACAATTTTAAACTGGAAGAGGGGAAATTGAGATGAGATATCAGGAGGAAATTGTTTGCTGTGAGGGCGGTGAGCCCCTGGCCCAGGTTGCCCAGAGAAGCTGGGGCTGCCCCATCCCTGGAGGGGTTCAAGGCCAGGTTGGACGGGGCTTGGAGCAACCTGGGCTGGTGGGAGGTGTCCCTGCCCAGGGCAGGGGGGGCACTGGGTGCTCTTTAAGGTCCCTTCCAACCCAAACCATTCTGTGATTCTATAAACAAGTTACAATATAATTATCTCTGTAAGGAAATTCTAAAGGGAAGAGAATAAAAGACTCAGAAAGAAAAGCCAAGAATAAAACATCAGTGCTCAAGACTACACGCTAAATGTGAGAGAGTAACTGTAATCCTACCTGATGGCAACGAAAGAGCAAAACAAAGTGAAAAGCCAGAATAAGACAAACGAGACAAATCGCTTATCTAACACCAGCCCAATTCCTCCTGCTAAATTCACTGCAACTCTTCTCCTATTGTATTTTTATTCTCTATATTTGACAGGAAGCTCTTTAGCACACACCATGTTATTTTTCCTCCGGTGGATGAAAACCAATACAAGCAGCTAAAGCAAACACTGGCCATAACCTACAGGAACACACTTAAGTACCCGTGTGCACGGAAAAGTAAAAAAGACGCTTCCTTCAAAAAAATACCCACAGAAAGTAACGATAAAACACCAAAACAAACAGATTTTCACTTCCTGCTATGCAGGCCGCGTACCTTGAAATGCACTCGCAGGTTGGATCCCCGGGACTTGCATGCTGCAGAGAGAAAAGACCAATTTTAGGAACGACAAGCTCCCTGGTTTTGGGGAAGTCTGACGGGAGCGTCCACGATAAACAAAACAACTCACATTTCGTGGGGTTCTCCGGATCCAGGGAGTAGCGCACCATTTTCGGATCTTAACTGAAAAAAAAACAAACCAAAAACCCCAAAAAATTAAAACCCCATATATTAAACTTCTAACGTAGATGTGGAGAATCAGGATTGTTCACGTTACTAAGCAGCCGCTCAGGAATTACGCTTTCTTTTCACAATTAAATCCAAAGGTGTCCTAAGAAAAAGTCATCACCGCAGCCGGGGCCTCTCCCCGGGGCCTGCTTCCACCTCACCCCCCCCGACACCCCCAGCTTCCCCACCTCCAGCCCCAGCCCGTCCTCCCCCGCAAATACCGAGGGCGTCCGGCGAGGCGGACCCAGCCCCGGCCCCCTGCTCGCCCCCCCGGGGCCGCCGGGGCGGGATGGGAGGGGATGGGGAGGGGATGCGAGTCCCGCGGCCCGCCATGGCTCCCTCACCTCAGGGCGGCGGCGGGGAAGAGGGAGCGCGGGGCACGCCGGGAGCGGAGAGAGCCGCCAGCTCTCGCGAGACTTCCGCCAGGGAGCGTCGCGGAGGTACCGGGCCCGGCGCGGGGCGAAGGGCGCCGGAGGGACCGTCGATAAAGGCTCTGACCTTCCACAGGCGCTGTGGCTTGTTCTCTTTAATATCTTTATAACGACGAGGGGGTCGAGGGCACCCTCAGCCGCAGACGACACCAAGTTGGGCGGGTGTGTTGATCTCCTGGAGGGCAGGACGGCTCTGCAGAGGAACCTGGACAGGCTGGATGGATGGGCCGAGGCCAATGGCGTGATGTTCACCAAGGCCAAGTGCCGGGTCCTGCACTTGGGTCACACCAACCCCATGGATGCCCCAGGCCTGGGGCAGAGCGGCTGGAGAGCTGCCCGGCGGACAAGGACCTGGGGGTGTCGGTCGACAGCGGCTGAGAATGAGCCAGCAGCGTGCCCAGGTGGCCAAGGAGGCCACCAGCATCCTGGCCTCTATCAGGAACAGTGTGGCCAGCAGGGCTGGGGCAGTGACCGTCCCCCTGTNCAGTGGTGGAGTCGCCATCCCTGGAGGTACTGAAAAGCCGGGCAGACGTGGTGCTTAGTGGTGGTTTAGAGGGTGGTTTTGGCAGTGCTGAGTTAATGCTTGGACTTGATGATCTTAAAGGCCTTTTCCAGCCGAAACGATTCTGTGATTCTTTGAGTGCGGGCGCGGACACTGTCCTGGTTTGAGGCAGAACATACAAACACGCCCCTGCAGAGGGACCCCCGCATCCCGAGGCCTGTCCCTACAAAATGGTGCCCTGAGGGGTCAGTCCCTTGCTGTGCAGGGGCGAGACCTGTTTGAGTCAGGAAAGGCTGACACTGGAGCGGGGACACAACTTCATTCACCCTCAGCTCCAGGCCAGGGGGATTTGCGGACCAGAAACGAGCCGAGACTGGAGCAAGGAGCAAACGCAAGGGCTGCAGCTAGATGGCGGTTCAGGATGAGAATAGAGAAGAGCACGTCCCTTAACGGTGTCCAAGGGGTCAGACCAAAGGGATTCGGGATTCGTGTTTATAAAGCGCAACTGCACCATTATAAAAAAAATAATCAAGGACTTTCTTGTTAAAATAAAAGATTATTTTTTTTTTTTTTTCCATTTTAGGCTGCGGTTGCAACTGGAACTGCTTGGCAAATTTGACAAAGCAGCGGTTCAATAAAACCGAAACATTTCCTGAAAAGCGGTACCCGGCTCCAGCAAAAGGCTCGTCGGGAAAAGTTTGGCAGAGCGGAAAAAAAGAGAAACGCGTTCCCGAGCGGGCAGCAGTCCGGTGTGCCGGCACCTCCCTGGCACGAGAGAGTCCGGGTTCAACGCTACGTTTAGAAATAAGAGCAAGAACTTACCGCCCATGTAAACGCTCTGACCACGGGGCTATTTTCGGATCTCTTGTTTAGCGCTAAAAAAACCCCAAAGCTTTGAAGCTAGGATTTCGCCCAGCCGGGAAGGGGAAAATATTTGAACTATCACAAATATTTATACGGAAACTGTAGAGCTCTAATTCCGACTGCAGCTCTCCATTTACCTGCCTTAAAAGCTGCCTTTTACTTTGCTTTCAAGGACGAGCTTTCTGCAAAGTCTCCGCGGAACTTCCAAGCACCGATCTCAAAGCAGGGAAACGTGCTGGGATGAGGGCAAATATTATTTCTGCTTTTTATATGCGGGGCTCCCATGAATAAAAAAAAGGGTTAGCACCCCCCCGCTCACAAGAACACACACTAGTTTTCGGTCGCAGATGCTTATTTTGGGATACTGAAGATGCGTTTTCACTAATTAGCACTTCCAGCATCGTCCATGGGGTTAGAAGCCACTCAGCACCTCAGTACACACAGCCATCTCCGAGTAGCGGCAACGCGAAGGAGGATCAGCCCCGCCAAAACAGACGCAGGACAGCCTTTCTAAGCCAAGCTTTGCTAGAGAAAAATAAACAGGCACAAAAAAGTGTCCCCTCTGAGGTCTCATGACTTCGAGGAAGCAATAAATATGTAAAAAAAAAAACAAAACAAAACATCTCAGCGATGACTTCCAACACTTTCTTAGTGTTTCAGTCCTCCTTCCTATGCAACAAGAACAGTTTCCGAGAGCGCTACGTTTCCAGATGCAATAAATTAGAAGTAGCCAAAGCTGAGGCCCTCAAGCGTTCCCGTGGCCTTCCCCACCACGCTGTGGGAATCTCCTCTCACAGCCCACGTGAATTCAACTGTACTCCTTGGTGCTTTCTGCCCTCCCCTCCGCACCTGCCTCCATGGAGGAAACCATGGTGGAGGAAACCAGCATTCCATGGGAAGCACCTTTCCGCGCAGCTGCTGCTTAGCAGCAGAAGCAACAAGACATTCAGAGAACGCTGGAAGAGAGACGTGAAACGTAAGTAGTTGACACATGGTTGGAATTATCACATGGTCGCTGTGTTCATCAATCGAATCCAAAACAAACAGGCCATGCTTTCTGTTACTTACGTTTTCTGTTTCCCCGACACGTGGAAGTGTTTATGATCAGCTGCTGAGGGCTTGCAGGGGTGGAAGTGTAGAGGTAGGTAGAGCTGCTGCGGACGGTGTCAGGAAATGAAAGGCATGTTTTTGTCTTTGTTGGGAGGTTGACAGCTGCTCTCAGAGGCAGCCTCGCACATACCTGGTGCTGAGATCAGGGCTGAGGCAGTTGAGCATGTGCCCTTGTTGAGGTTTACCCAGATTATTCCCCCAGTGCACCAGCTGCCTTGGCTTGCGTGACTCAAAAAGAGTTTCTGGCCCCTAAGGAGAAAAGGTAGGCACGGAAGTCCAAAATCATGTTCCTGAAAGCTCCTGTGTAGGAGGCAGCTGCCTCCTAATCCTACTGGAATCTCAACTCCATAGGACTTTACCTTAAACTCCTCTGGCGCCAGCCCTCTCACCTCCCCTGTCCATACCACCCAGCCCCGGTGACTGGGCTGTGCGTGCCCGGGAAGACCTCACTCTCTCCGCAGGCATCGGAAGCAAAGATCCAACTGCGGTCACACCTGAAGCGCTCCTCCACTTTGCGCTCTGGAAGCTCCTGCTGGTAGCATCCTCCCGGGAAGGGCTTATCACAAGGACAGCAATGGTTTCTACCTTCTCCTATGGTGCAACTGCAGAAAGCATTAGTGTCCATCTTAACCCAGTGAAGAAGAAACCTCTTCCCTTGAGAGGTTTCAAAGCTGCGTCCTAAGCTGGAGGCCAGCGGCTCTTCTGTGGCAAAGATGTTCCCACCCTTCCCACAAGGAGGTGGTTTCACACCTCTCCTCTGGACCCGCTCCTGGGGCTGGAAGGGGGCTGCACCCTGGAACCTGCCCTGGAAGAGCCCGGCAGGCAGCGGGGTGCGTTACGGGTACAGGAGTGTTGTATCGCAGAAGTCCTTTTGTGGATTTAGCTGTGAACAAACAAGCGGCCTTATCAGTCCTACTGGAATTGGCAAACCAAAGTGACAATCAGTCAACACCCTTGAGAGCCACCATCCCTCCTGGCCAGAAGGAGAGGTGAGCTCCGGAGACTGGCCAGGGCTCTGTTTTCACAGCAGGTCTGGAACCAAGAGAGCCACCCTGCTTGGGGACAGTAATTTCTAACAGAGGGGCAGATGGAGCAACAGGAGGGTCCATGCTAAAATCCCCGTGACAGGTAGATCCAGTGGGGCTGACTGGCCAACCTTAATTCTGGCTCGTTAAAACATACCATACATCCATTGTGCTCTATGAGGAGTTTTGACCCGTTCTTTGCACAGGAACAGAAGCCAAGTCCTCAAACTTTTAATAGGTTTCTTGGCATTTATCTTACAGACCTGGTTTTTGCAGCCCAAGGGTTATGTGGGGATGTTAACTGTCATGCACAAAATGCTTGTCCTAATGGCTCAGCAGAAAATCTTGAAGACAAAGGCACCCAATATTCCCTTCAAATTGAAACCAGCTTGAATGCCGGAGCTGGAAACGCTGAAAGCTCTCCAGCCTTCAGACAGCTGCCGCACCTTCTTTCCCTGAACACCTCTCTCCTGACCAGCCTATGGACTCCTGCACTGCTTCTCCCAGACGCGTGGCTCCTCCAGAGGCACAGCTCGCTCCCGTTGTTTGCCTTTTCCTCCTACGGTCAGCAAGGCAGTGGCATTTGGACACGTGGTAGGTGAGTTCTCCAGCTAAGCCGCTTGCCACAACCACGTCCTAAAATAGAATCATAGAATCACAGAATGGTTTGGGTTGGAAGGGACCTTCAAGATCATCTTGTTCCAAGCCCCCTGCCCTGGGCAGGGACACCTCCCACCAGNCAGCATCTCCGGGGCCTCCTCTGGCCCCGCTCCACCAGCTCCGTGTCCTTCTTGTGCTGAGGCCTCCCAAAGCTGGACACCGTATTCCAGTACTGACCCAGGCAATGAGTCCCAGGAGCAAGATCTGTGAGCTTGGAAAAGGAGGAAACGCATCTCCAGGAGATGGACTGACCATCCTCAGAAGGACAAGACACTCCAGGAGTTTTGCTCTGCATCAGTATTTCTGTCTTGGTCACTTGAAGAGCTCAATGATGTTATATGTATTCCTGGAATGCTTTTGGTTCCCTGGGAGTCCTCCTGAAGAACAGACGGTTCTTTACAAGCAGAGGTTTGTTCGCTACGCAGTCTGTTCATTTCTCTTGTCTATATGCTGTCCCCAGGCCAGCGGTGAGGAAACAGCCCAGGGAGCTCTGCGTCGTGACGGCTGAGTGTCCTTACCGTCACCACTGCTGAAGCGTGACGCAGCAGGCACAGCACTGTCACCACGCTGCCGCTGACCAGCCAGCCAGGAGCGTGGTCAAAACAAAAACCCACGGGAACCGGTGAGATTGTCTTAACAGTCGACGTTTTTTGGCATATTGTCCTAGAGCTACGGGTTCATCCACCCCCTGCACGCCCAGCTGGGAGGGAATCACCCATAAAATAAACCTCCCGTGTGAGTAAATAACCTTGTCGCCGAAGGTTGTGTTTATTCGGTGTATTTCTTGCCAGCAAACCATTTACGCAGGTTGTGCAGGTCTATGACTGCTCGTTCATGGCTGTCATTGCCAGAAACGGACCAGCCAATCGCCTCAACGAGTAAGGCAGTAAATAAAGACATCGTGTAAGGGCCTGATCATAAACGCTCTTTGGGATACTTTAAATCCCGGGCTTACGTTCGCTCTAACCTGTCTGGCGCAGAACCAAGAAGTACTGCTTTTAAATGTGCTTTTGGTTAACGAAACCAAAACCATCCCTGGAATCAGGAATGTTGCCCACACTTCACATCCACAACTTAGGCACAACTTAAAATATGGGGAATTCCATTTCAACATAAGAGAAAAACCTTTTGGTTTTATTGTGAGGATGGTTGAACCCTGGAACAGGTGGCCCGGAGAGGTTGCGGAGTCTCCATCCTTGGAATTATTAAAAAAAACAACCGTCGCATTGCATCTCCTGACCAAAATGGACCAAAGAAGTCTCCTCTGTCATTATCTGCTTTATTTTTCTGTGGCTGATCAAGAGCTCCTCTGGAGCAGCCGATAAACCACAATCAAACCTGTTCTTCTCTTCCAGGGGTTTCTGCATCTCCACCTCCCCGCTGACAGAGGCCACACGGAGGGACCCGAGGCAGGAACGGTCCTCGCAGGTAGGACCTGTCTTTGTCACCCCTGCAGGTCTCTCCAGGCAGAGATCTGCTCAGACCCTTGGAAATCAGCTCGGATGACACCCATTAACACAACCTGTGCAAAAGCTGCAACCAGGGTTTTTCTGTTCGTGGCACAGCAAGAAGCTGCAGCCCTGAACATCTACTCTCTTCCAAACTTAATGTCCGTAGCAATCCTCCCAGCATCTTCATCTATCATCCCAGCGCGTGGTTTCTGTGTTCATTCCTTCCTATCCTTGTTGTCAGAGATTTTCCCCAAGTTTCCGCTCACTCCGGCTCTGATGATTGCAGCATCTCCCCTCTCTCCACAAGACACAGACTTCCCCACTTTGATCCCAAATGTCACCTCTGAGGTCATCCCTCCTTCCTGGCTCGTTCCTTCCCTCCCTCTTCCAATCATCCAGCTACCTCCCCCTTGGCTATTGCACCAACTCTGACACAAGCCCCCCTCCTTCAAAGCTTTCCCTATCAGTCCACGCTTACTAATCCTCTCTAGCTGAGCCGCCCTCCCCCTCTCCAACCTCTCCTCTCCGCATGCTCTTTTTCCAGCGCGCACGGCCCAGTCACATGCCGGTGCTCGGGAAGGTCATATGATGGGTAGGGACCGCCGGGCAAGGCTGCGGCAGGCATCCATCCCAACGCGGGGCCCCGTTAGGTAGCACACCTCCGGCTCCCACCCTGTCCTACGGCCATCGGCCACCCTGTGACTCGGTCAGGTGCTGGACCTGCCGCGTGCGGGGACGTGATGCCGACGGCACAGGCACGGGGCGTGTGGCGGGGGCCGTGGAGTTGCCATGCAAATGGAAGGAAGGAGCGTTACGCAGCGGGAGGTGGTTAGTGGGATCCTGCACCTGTATCCCAGACCAAGCAGGTCTGCTGCCACTGCTGCCCTGTCCTGCCCGCCCGGCAGGTCTCTGCTCGCACCTCCCACATCGTGCTCTGCTTCAGAAATATCACCCTTGCTCTGCAAAGCGTGTAACCGACCCGTGCAGAAAAGCCCTCTTGTTTTTCCTCTGCCCTGACCTCAGTCTGTCTGCCTGTCTGTCCTTGGACTGGGAGTTCCTGGGATGAATATCACCAATGTCTGTACATCACAGGCAGGAACATGAGTACGAAGTACTAAGAAATGCCCTGAGCCTTCCTTAATTAATTACAGAGCCACTGACTCTTTCTAATAAGATCCACACACTCAATAGACACAATAAACGGGAGAAGTTAGGCAATTAGGAATAAATGGCCAGAGGTTGAAGCAGAGCCCAGTGGGGGACCAGCATCCGCAGGGACATGTCATTCCTTCCCATCTTCGTACTGCACGCGCTGCAAACACGTGTGATAGATCTCCTTTTCTTTGAGATGGGATTCGAGGATGGGATAGCTGATGGGTTCTCAAAGTCAAATGTGCAAGCTGGTGAAAAATGAAATGAATAATATTGTTGGTATAAGTGAAACCAGTATCTGAGGAGAGGAGGAGGCTCCACGTATCTCCAAGGATGGCTCGAGGCTTTTCCCTGTCTCAGGCAGATCCCAGCGTTACGCCCTGCTCAGATTTGAGAGGGCAAAAGGTTCAAAGGAGAGAGTAAACAAAAACCAAGGTCCTGGAGAACAAATGATACTGACCTTGATGATACACAGCACCATCTTGTGCTGCTATGCCCCAAACTGTTTGTCCCCCTTTTTGCTGCAAAGCAGAGGATACTGCGTAAAGTCTGTGTTTCTGGGTTAAAATGCCGTTCCCCTTTAATGTGAATCACAGTAAAACGCTGCCAAAGGGTCTCCTAAAAACCCAGCCAAACCAGTGATCAGGACCACAAAGCATGAGCTTTCTGACCCAACGCAGTCCAGGAAGAAAGAACTAGCAGAGATTTGCAACCGTAAAGCTTGGGTGCAAATTAGCAATAATGGTGAGAACTAACATCATATATTTTTATAGGGCTTTGCTAAAGTAAGTAACAAATTAATCAGTTTTAATGAATAACTGCTTTTCTTTCCGGTGGGCGCTGGGAAGTTGAGTGGCGTGCACAGGGTCTCCTCGGTTTGGTGTCCACCCAGACTTACAGGATCAGGTTTGAAAGCCCGACTCCCGCTGAGATAAATTGAAAGTGGATTTAGGAGTGTTGAAAATCAAGCTCTCGATGGCCGGTTTGGCCTTTAGTCTGGGAAGTTTTGGGAAAAAGAGGGAATGTCAGCTTTCTAATTATTTTGCCAAAAAGCCAACTTGCAAGATGTTTTAGCTGCTAATTACCAGAAATGAGCCCGAAGACAGAGCTGTGCCCCGGTCTGACAGACCCCTCAAAGCAGGCAGGAGAGCCGCTGCCTGCTCTGCCAGTTCTTAGGGTCTCCTCTCGAGCTGCGGCCCGGCTGAGCGTTGAGGACGTCTCACTGACAGTGCTTCAACATGCACTCCAGACTTGGGCCAAATATTCCTGCGGATCTGAAGAAAAAGCACGTGGATAAGGATACGCACTCTAAAGCAATCCCTAAACCAAGCAACCACCCCCCCCAGACTCTTTTCTGGAGTGGAGCTCCAGGCTCCACTTACAAAAAAGGCGGGGGAGCAGTGTTAGTAATTTATCGATTTTATAATCTTTTCCCTTTGCTAGATGCAGGAGAGCTAAGGCAGAAGAGCCACTTGGGGCCTCACCATCCACCATCTGCAGGATCAAGCGATCACGAACTTTTCGGACGTTTCTCCAGTCCCTCACCAAAACAGGACCTCAGAAAGGAGCAGAAGCAAACCATCCCCCCGGCCACCCGCTGCACCTCTGCGCTCCCAATGGGCTCGGCTCCAAATCCACGGTCAAGCCCAAACATGCTCAGCATTCATCCAGCGTGGACGGAGAAGCGTGCTAAAGGCGTAGGAAGAGAGAAAATATATGTCACTCCTCGGCACAGACCTAAAGACATCCTTGTCTGCAGAGTGGATGCAGGAAGCCCATCACCCACCACTGGGTCTTCTGTCCGACGCAAAGCAGCCAAGCGGTCTGGATCCATCTCACGTACCATGGGATGTGCTGGGAATGACAAGCTGCTGAATTACACTTGTCCGCTTGGACACAGGGAATAGACGTCGGGACACACTGAGCTCTCCCTGGCTTTCAGCCTGTGCTTTTCAGCTCCACCGTGGCTGGAGATGGGCTAAGATCACCTGAGGGTCTCTCCGAGAACAACACGCTCTATCAGAGTACCCTGGGGACTAATGCAAGGCATGGGCGAGGGTGAATCGAGATAAAAATCATCGTAAAAATCACTTCATGTCACTCAGGCATGTCTGGGAAAATGCCACAACAAAGAGTGGCCAAGAAGAAGTTTGTCCTTGGTGAAGGGTGGTCCAGCGGCAGGACCTGCCACGGGGAGGGGGCGGCCGGTGGGGATCAAAGCCTTCCGGAAACCTCCCCACGGATGGCGACGCCCGGAGGCAGGTACAAACTGTAACGTTCCTCCCTGTGTGACAACGTTCACAAGAATTAGCATTTCGCAGGAATGCGGGGATTTATTCTTCAAGGCCCACCGTATCTGCGAGCGCTCCAGCCCAAACACTGCACCAACAGAGCATGTGCTTGATAAGAACCCAGGAACAGATGCCAGCGGATTTAATGTGGGACAGGAGGCCCATTGCAGGTTTGCAGACTGCTGGCAGGGTCAGCTGTAAATATTCCCTCACAATCAAAGGCATTCATCTAAGGATTACATGCTGGGGGCTTTGTGGTAAAGTAAATTTGCAACTAACAGGACCATTAATAGTCAGACAGTTTAGTTGGCTCGCTGGCTGCCATTTATTCCTCCCCCCACCCCCCCCCAGTCATTTTTACTACATCTAAATACCACGGGGCTGTGGGACTCGAATGATGCGGCAAAAGAAATCAGCTTAGAAGAAGCAGGAGAAGGGGAGAAGGGGTTACCTCCAACAAAGAGAGCTCAACGGGGATTGAACGGTGATATCAATGGTGGGTAATGCCACTGGAGCATGTGAGCTGATTTCATAACCTGAGGGAGATTAGCCTCTTCTGTAAGCAAGCAAAACTATCGAGGGATATGAAGTGTTAGCCCTATAAAGCGTGTTCGTGGAGGGGCTGTATTCGAAAGGCTGAGGCGGGGAGGAGAGACTACGTGGGGTAAGGAATGGCTGCGAAACAAAGACGTCAAGGCCCGCTTTCACCCAGTTTGATGCTCACAGAACAAAAATATCCAGAGAAAAATCTGAGTGCGCATGTACACACTGCCATATAATGTTTTCCCCCTCTGCAGTTAAGTGCTAAGCCTAAAATAATCGGTGGCGGGATGGGACGGTGACAAACCAAGAGGTCCTGGGCTGAGGAGGCGCGGGGTGATGCGAGGATTGACCCGGGATGGTATTTCCCCGCAGAGCTGCCTCTCCAGAACCGCACACCCTTTGGGGTGCCATCATCTCCGCATGCGGGGGTCCTCCCGTGGCCTTCGCCCCGGCTCCGTTCACCATCCGAGCAGCCCTTCCCGCTCTCCGCTTGTTCTCCAGCTCCATCTCTACCCCTCCTCCCCCATCATCTCAGAAACAAGCAGAAGGAGCCAAGAGGGAAACTAACACCAATCCCATTAAATTCTATTGCCTGGGCTGTGTTTTATAATTGAAAAGAAAAACTGTTTTATAACTGGGGAAAAAAAAAAAAAAGAAAAAGAAAAAGAGAACAATTCCTCTCCCTCCCCTCCTCCTCCTCTCCTGCAAATCCTACTCCCTCTTTCATTGGAGAAAAGCAATGAAAATAGAGAAAAACCAGGCGGGAAGAATGGAGGGTGCGTAAAACACTCTCAAGTTTCTATACGTGGAATTCAAAATTTGCAGGATAGCGCTAGTCACTCCCTGACACTGAATGGCTGACCTAAAGCAATTAAATGAATCTTTGGCTTGCGGAAATGAGCAATCCTTAATAGGAGCATCTTTGAATCTTGCTGGTGTGCCACTGCTGTCAGTAACAAGCGCCCCACAAAACCCAAGAGCCCAGATTTTTCCCCATCAGGAGGGTTCACGCGAGCCAAGTGCTCCGCTCTTGCCTTCCTAGCGAGGCGACTGCGACGGGATGCAACCTTAGCCGTGGGCGAACTGCGCAAATCCCTCCTGCAGCCACTCACCGAGGCGGTGGTACCCTGTCCGGGGCAGCAAAACGCTCTCTCTGCTGCTCTTCCCATAGCGGGTCGTCCCTGGGAGAATGCGGGATGCTTTTTATTTCCCTTGTGATCTCCAGGACTGCTCACACCAGAATTGCTCTGCCGCTGCAGGTCTTTAACGAAGTTGTGTGATGCTGAAGGATTTTCCCCTTTTCCCTTAACGTTCAGCTCTCCGATGGTGTGGTTCCTTCCTTCTTCTTGCCACGACTGCTGCAAGGAAAGGAGGCGTCAGTGTCCTACTTTTAAAGACAGAGAAATAAAAGCATTAAACGTAGCATAGCTCCTCTGCTGGGAGGACAGGCTGAGAGAGCTGGGGGGCTTCAGCCTGGAGAAGGCTCCGCAGACACCTCAGAGTCCCTTCCAGTCCCTCAAGGGGCTCCAGGAAAGCTGGGGAGGGACTCTGGAGCAGGGAGGGGAGCCATGGGACGAGGGGGAACGATTTTAAACTGGAAGAGGGGAGATTGAGAGGGGATCTCAGGAAGAAATTGTTTGCTGTGAGGGCGGTGAGCCCCTGGCCCAGGTTGCCCAGAGAAGCTGGGGCTGCCCCATCCCTGGAGGGGTTCAAGGCCAGGTTGGACGGGGCTTGGAGCCACCTGGGCTGGTGGGAGGTGTCCCTGCCCAGGGCAGGGGGTTGGAACTGGATGATCTTATGGTCCCTTCCAACTCTAACCATTCTGCGATTCTATCAAACACAGTTGTTTTGCAAAAGGCTCCTGACTTCACTTTCCCTGTGCTGAGCTCCTGCAGAAGCCGCTGACTGTAAGCTGGGTCTGAGATACGGAAATGGCATTGAAAGGGTCTCATCGCTGGGTGCACAAATGTGGAAACCTCCCAAATTAAATGCGGCTCATGAAAAACCCATCCAATCCTTTCCCGAGATCACCAGCAGACTCCAGACCTTTAAATATTTTGGCATATTCATTTACATATCATACTGATTTTAGCTTTTTGCTGCTAAGAGAGAAGCTTAACTCCTCTCGCGTCCCTTCTGCCTCCGCACCTCGTGGCTCTGCTCTGGCTCACCACGTTTGGTGCTAAAGAAGAAACCAGCCTTGGCCTCAGCCACCCAGCACCTGCCTGCAAAGAGCTCGTGACTACAGCCGAGTGGGACATTTTCCTATAAAAATGCTCATGATTTAAAAAAAAAAAAAAAAGATCTGCAGGAAATCACAGCAGGGATGGAGAGAGTAAGAGAGGCAGAAAGACGCTTCCAAGAAGAGCCAGTATCTCCCTGGGCATTGCCCTGCTCGCAGCAGCTGCTGAGACAGAGCCTCCAGCATCCCTACAAGTGCTGTAAACGTTGAGCTTCCAGCTCTTTTGAGGTGGATTATGATCCATTTCACGCTGGTTTGTTATTCGTTACTTATTACGATATCCAGAAATTCTATCTGGGAGCCATGAAATCTTTCCCAGGGAAAAACTAATCAAAACTAGGAATTTCTCCTTAAAACGCTTAGGCTTAACGAACCGTTATTTTCCAAGCAGCTCTGGGTGGGAGCCTTCTTCCTCCCCCCATCCCCGCCCCCCCCCC
>VXBH01002818.1:139923-152722 GCA_013400035.1 Rynchops niger
TCACAACAGTTCCTGAGGGTGTCCCCGAATGATCTTCACCTTTCGGCCGAAGCAGCCAGGGATTATTTTGATGCACTTTTTCCTTGCTGTTGCTAAGCTATTGCAAGTGCTACTGTCATTCTTGGAAAGCCGGAGGCGAAGAGCAGGACCCCCCCGGAGCCTGGTGTTGCGCAGACAAAAGGAGGACATGTCTTTCCCCCCCAGCCCCCCACGCAGCTTTACAATGGCAAGAGGCAACGGCTGAATGCAAAGGCACGGGAAGAATGAGAAGACGCCGCAGTGACCATCAGTCTGGCAGGGTTTATTGGCACCAGGAATTTCGTAAAATGATGAAGAGTTTGGTGATGAGACTGAGCTGATTCATTTCCTGCAGGAGTAAGTCCAGTCGTGGACCAGCAGCTGAGAAACCGGTTATCCTTTCTATTTTTAGGCCACTGCTGTCAGGATGCTGCTCCTCGAGAGGGACCGCACATCTGCGAGAGAAGTTGCATCCTCAGGACACTCCACTCAAGCCCACACTCTCTGGGCAGATGTGCTTAGCGTCATCTCCAGCCTCCCAAAACAGGAGGTGCTTCAACCCCTCCCAGAACATGTATTCATTCTGCAGAGTCAGAAACGAAGAGGTTCTGGGAACGATCCCCAAGAGGAGAAGAGCAGAACTCCCCAGCCACAACCTCCTGCGTGTACCAGAGCTATGAGAAAATGGAATGGAACAGAACAGAATAATCCCAGTTGGAAGGAACGTACAAGGATCATCCAGTCCAGCCGCTCACCCACGTGGGGTCAGGAGATGGGTGGGTTGAACGAGGCTCATAGGAGTGCAGGGTACGAGCTCAGCACTCCAGGAAAGCAGTGCTGGAAAGTCCAATTAATTCTCTCCATCAGTATCTATAGTGGGGACTAAAGCAACTCCCATACCTCATTTCCCATTATTTCCCTTACTGTTGACTGGTTCTGGTTTGAGGCTTCCATCTTTTCCTCCTCCTCTCTGCCCATCATTTATCTGCATCTTTTACCTGCCTTCTCCCTTGCCATTTTTATACACCACCAACCCTGGTGCCTCCTCCTCGCTTTCTGCTGAGAGTTTGGAGGGAAAGGGAAGGAGCCATGGTGCCAAGGAAGGGGAAGAAAAAGAGAACACAAAAGCCATGTGGACTCGATCATAGAATCACAGAATGGTCTGGGTTGGAAGGGACCTTCAAGATCATCTTGTTCCAAGCCCCCTGCCCTGGGCAGGGACACCTCCCACCAGCCCAGGTTGCTCCAAGCCCCAGCCAACCCGGCCTTGAACCCCTCCAGGGATGGGGCAGCCCCAGCTTCTCTGGGCAACCTGGGCCAGGGGCTCACCGCCCTCACAGCAAACAATTTCTTCCCAATATCTCATCTAAATCTCCCCTCTTCCAGTTTAAAACCGTTCCCCCTCGTCCCATGGCTCCCCTCCCTGCTCCAGAGTCCCTCCCCAGCTTTCCTGGAGCCCCTGGAGGGACTGGAAGGGGCTGGAAGGTCTCCGCGGAGCCTTCTCTTCTCCAGGCTGAACCCCCCCAGCTCTCTCAGCCTGTCCTCCCAGCAGAGGGGCTCCAGCCCTCCCAGCATCTCCGGGGCCTCCTCTGGCCCCGCTCCACCAGCTCCGTGTCCTTCTGCTGTTGGTGCCCCAGCACTGGAGGCAGCACTGCAGGGGGGTCTCCCCCGAGCGGAGCAAAGGGGAAGAAACCCCCCCTCGCCCTGCTGCCCACGCTGCTGGGGATGCCGTGGGCTGGATGATCTTTAAGGTCCCTTTCGAACCCAAGCCATTCTATAATGCCATAAATAAACCGAAATATTTTCTTACGGATCAGTAACGGGTAAAAATTCCGGCAGCAAAAAGTCGGAATAAAAGGTCCATAACTTTTTACGGTGTCATGCACGTGGCTGCAGAAGCCGAGGGGCTGCGGGTGGGTGATGCCCCTCGGGAAGCACCTGGTGCCCGCGATGTCCCGACCCCCCCCGAGCGGCGAAGAGCCGGGGCTTCCCACGCGTGGGGCCGAGACCCGCAGAGCCGCGCGGCCGCCGGGCTCGGTGGGGGGACAGCAGGGGAGCGCTGCCGACGCCCACCCCACCCCCCCCGGCCCTTTGCCCACGCTGTCCCTCGGGGTGACAGCGCTGGGGACCCCCCCCGTGGCCCCCCGGGGTCACCCTCCCTCCGCGGGGCTCCCCACGCGGCGCGTTCCCACGGGCCGCCCCCNGTCCGCCCGCCTGCCTGTCCCTTCTTCCGAGCGATGAGGAGGCTCGTCCTCCTGCTGTGCACCGGCGTGACCTGTTGCATCGCGGCGGGAGGCGCTCCGCGGGTGGCGGAGGCTGCGCTGCTGGGTGGAGGTGGGTGGGTGGGTGAGCACGGTCCCACGCGGGACGCGGTCGGGGTGCGGGTCCCCCTCTCCCAGGTGGGGCTGAAACACGGAGGCGCTTTGCTCACCCTTCCTCCTCTCCGCTTTGCAGATGCCACCATCCCCGAGCTGCCGGAGGACGGGCAGGAGCGTGTCCCGGCGCTGAAGTCGCAGGTGAAGTTCAACCTCCGCTCCTGGCCGGATGCCGAAGAGGATGGTTGCCCGCTCGCCCTCGGTCACCACGAGTGTCTGCAGGACTGCAAGTTCAATGTGACAGCTAAAACCTTCTTCATCATTCACGGCTGGACAGTAAGTGCGGAGGAGCCTGCACGGAGGCGATGCTTAGTGTTCAGTCTGTCCACTTAGAGCATGCAACCTGCCCTGGAAATGGTCCGTGGCTCTAGAATATGTGGGATTTGGGACAATTTGGTGGTAGGAGAGCCCCTTGCCTGTGGGGTGGTGGGAGTGGAGGGGTGTGGGGACAGGGATGGCTGGGCAGGAGAGGCTGGAAGAAAAGGTGGAAGAAGGGAGACCTTCTCTCTCTCTACAACTCCCTGAAAGGAGGGGGTAGCCAGGGGGGGGCGGGCTCTTCTCCCATGGAACAAGCAATAGGACAAGAGGAAATGACCTCAAGTTGTGCCGGGGAGGTTTAGATGGGATATTAGGAAAAAAGTCTTCACCAAAGGGTTATCAAGCATTGGAAGAGGCTGCCCAGGTCAGTGGTGGAGTCACCATCCCTGGAGGCATTTGAAAGCTGGGCAGACGTGGTGCTGAGGGACATGGGTTAGTGGTGGACTTGGCAGTGTCAGGTTGATGGTTGGACTTGATGATCTTAGAGATCCCTTCCAACATAGATGATTCTATGTTTTGAGTACTGCAGCCTCTTACCAGCTGTACCTGAGGTCCCTGGAGCAGCGTGAGTGGGTTGCGAAACCACCCGACTCATTCACAACTGCCCAAGATCACTTCACGTCCACATTGGTCGGACTCGATAATCTTAAGGGTCTTTTCCACCCTCAATGATTTTGTGTCTGTAAAATGTGAATGTGGTAAAGGGACCTTGAGATTTTCCCGAAAACCCAACTAACTTGACACTGTGAAGGTGGCACTTGGCTTGACGCACACGTAGACTTTCCGTAATCGTAGCTCTGTGTCCACAGTCTTCACTTCTGCTACGTGGTCTCCCCGATAAAGAAACGGAGGGCAGCCAGGCTTTACCAAGCTTTCTTCTCCGGCATTTGATGTGGCTGAGTGTGTGGCACCAGGGGATTTACCACCTCTGCCAGAGCTTATGCAAAGAGTGGTGCCAGGTCTGGAAAATAATTTTGCAATCCATCAAAATTTCTGAAGCTCTTGAGAAAAAGAGCGATAAGGTGGCATGTAACGAATGCCTCCCCCTCCTGCCTTAAAAGGCAAGGCGGCTAATTACTCAAATCTCTCAAAACCTGTTCTTCTTACACCATTAGTGCAGCGCTGAGAAGCTGTGGGGCTTGCAGAGGAGCAAGCATACAGCTGGAGGAGAATATGTAAATGATATACAAATAACTCAACTGCGAATGGGTAATCGTGGTCCCGGGAGCAGGAAGCTACCACCTGAATCTCTTTCTAGATGAGCGGCATGTTCGAAACCTGGCTGGGCAGCTTGGTGTCGGCTCTTCAGGAGAGGGAGAAGGATGCCAACGTGGTGGTGGTGGACTGGCTTTCGCTTGCCCACCAGCTCTACACCGATGCCGTCAACAACACGCAGATTGTTGGAAAAAGCATAGCGAGGCTGCTCGACTGGTTACAGGTAACGCCAGTTAAGCACGGGCTCTGTTGTAACGCACCAGTGAGGGACTCTTGCACAAGGGAGAGGTCACCAGCTCCGGCGCTCGCGAGCAGGGACGGCGCTGGTGTAATCCCAACCCCAAGGCTCGGTGGGGCGATGGCTCACGGCGAAGGTGCCGCGCTCAGCCCTGGGGCCGGGAAGTACCGCGGCGCTTTCCTGGGTGATGCCGCTTTGCAGCGTGCTCGGATCGGTGAGGTCGAAGTGGACTTCAAGCTTAGGAGTCCTTCCTCCCGCCGGAGCAACGTGAATTTAACAGCGAGGCATTCAAAGTCAGCGTTGGCTTGGCAAGAGGGTGGAAAAGCAGACGGAAAAGGCCCACAGTGCTACACTGGAGTCCGTGGCCAGTACTGAGGTCTGCTGGGGACCCTGGGGAAAGGCTGCTCCAGATGCTGCTCAAACAAAGAGTATCACAACTGGGGTTGGAAGCCGGGTACTGGGGTTGGGGGCAAACCACAAGTGCCCTCCAACCCTTCGACTTGTCTTGACAAAAACAAAGAACGAAGCGATGCTTGTCTGCCCCCTCCCTCCAGTCTCTTCTTAGAACTGGACTCGAGTCCCGCAGATAGGAGCGGTGCCAGGTGCCCTGAAAGACAGGGAGGAATATTTTATATATATATNCCAGCTTGAGAATGTCCACCTGATCGGGTACAGCCTGGGTGCCCACGTCGCCGGCTTCGCTGGTAACCACGTCCACGGGACAATAGGCAGAATTACAGGCAAGTGGCTTTTTATTAAGCAGTCTCTTACCTTTCCTTAGCAGCAGAGGGTTTCCCCGAAGAGGCTCGTTTCCTGTGTTGCTGGGATGTTGTTTTGGGCTTGCTCAGTCAGAAATGACGAGTTTCCTACCTCTGTCAGCAGCGAGGAGCATGGGTCTCTTCACATGAGAAAGTGTCTTAATTTTGAACGCCAAATGTCGGGGAGGCTCAATGAAAAAAGCCTTTGGGAGGGCAACCTGGATCTTGAGTATTTCTGAAGTTAAATGTGGGTTCAAAACAAGTCCAGCTCAAGCCCTTATTATCCAGATATTAAGCCACTGAGTGATATTATTTCTGTAATTATAGCTCATAAATTAATGTCAGTGAAAGCTATTGGGTGCAATTTGTCCCAGTGTTCGTCAAAAACCCACCCCAGCCTCTCATTGTGAGAGTATCTTGAACAGAGTGTTTCTAACTCTGGATAGAAGCTCATTTCAACATGTGAGAGCTTGAGGCATGGTAGAAGGGGTTGCACGAAGCATTTAAATGTGACACTGGCAGTAAGAATTCCTCAGAGCCTCACAATAAATATCTGTATTTGGTTCAGCAGGAAAAAAAATCACCTAAAACTCAAGTTGGGGAATGGCTGAAGAGCTCAGTTTTCAGGTTGGGGTTGAGGCTCCGAGGTTAACAGAAAGTCCCGATCCCATCACGGGATCTCGGCTGCAGGGATTACCTCGTATTAATCCCTCCATATGTCCAATCTGAAAATAGACTAAAGGTAGCCAATGGCAGCTTTGGCTACCAACGGTCTCTGTGGGGTGCCAGACCTCTTCTGGTGTTCAGTCATAGAATCACAGAACGGTTTGGGCTGGAAGGAACCTTAAAGATCACCCAGTGCCACCCCCTGCCCTGGGCAGGGACACCTCCCACCAGCCCAGGTTGCTCAAAGCCTCATCCAGCCTGGCCTTGAACCCCTCCAGGGATGGGGCTGCCACATCTGTCACCTCCTGGAAGTATCTCTTCACTGTGACCCAGTGAGGACTCATTGATTCCAACAGGCAAGCTGAAGCCACCCGCTATAGAGCAAACTGGTGCTGCTACTGGGTTGTACGGCACCAAAAATGGTCTGGGACATCTTCATTTGTTCCCTCAGTGACCTCATGGTGAAGAGAGCTTTGGAGGACAGTATCTGTGACGAGGCAGGGACTGTCTGTGTAGCACTTGGTTAGGAGGGCTCCTAGCAACAGGCTCCTGGCTATGTTTTGTGTGAAATAACCCAATTTCTTACCTGGCATCCTGCGCACTGTCTCTAACACCAGGCTTGGATCCGGCCGGCCCTATGTTTGAAGGAGTGGACCCTAGCAAGCGCCTCTCCCCTGACGATGCGAACTTTGTGGATGTCCTTCACACCTACACAAGGGAAACACTAGGCGTTAGCATTGGGATCCAGATGCCTGTAGGCCATGTCGACATCTACCCCAATGGGGGAGACTTCCAGCCTGGCTGCGGATTAAGCGATGTCTTGGGAGCAATTGCCTACGGGAGTAAGTTCTCGTTACTTATTTTGCCTCTATTCAGTGTAGACTCTTTGCAAATAGACTCAGGTTGATGCTGGGGGATGAGCTGATTTACAAAGCAGAGAAAACTAATTTTTCCTTTTCAACTGCCTGTGTAACTGGAGATAGTTGCTATAAACTAGACCTGCTTTTCATTCTGAAGTAGCGTGTTCTCACTCTAACATCTGATCATAAACTATGGCCTTACGCTGGCTCTAAAATCCTCTTTAAAGCTCTTTTCAGGGTGGAGACTAACGGTCCTCTTCAAGTGTCTTCCACTAACCTCTTGAATTGCTACTGTTTGAAAACTGTTTAATTTGGCCACGCTCAACTCGCGTTGGGCTACAAAAAGGCATAGCTCACTATATCTTACCAGCTGCTGGGGTGATAAATGCTTAAACAAAATGTATCCCTTGCAACTCTGCTTCTCCAGCAATTGGTGAAGTTGTTAAATGCGAACACGAGCGCTCTGTGCACCTCTTTGTGGACTCCCTCGTCAACCAAGATAAACAAAGCTTCGCATTTCAATGCACCGATTCCAGTCGCTTCAAGAAGGGCATCTGCCTGAGCTGCCGGAAGAACCGCTGCAACGGCATTGGCTACAATGCCAGGAAAACACGGAACAAAAGAAACAGCAAGATGTACTTAAAAACAAGAGCTGACATGCCCTTCAAAGGTAGGCCATCCCTCTTAGAAAGAGCATAGTCTCATCTCTAAGAGCAGACTCCCAAAGCCAATGTTGGGAAAGACTTAGGGGTGGAAGAGTAGCGTCACCTCAAAGCAGCGCAGCACCAGGCATTAGTTTTTCGCTGTTACCTGCCTGCATTGCTGTTCCGTGGCGTTACTGTCCTCCTTCCTCTACGAACAATCAACAGGACTCTGGCCATAAGGCCGCTCTGCCTTTTGAGCAGGACTACAGCTTATAGATGTCCTACCTGCAAGACCACCCCAACCTTAGGGCAGCGTAAGGTTTGGGGAGCCCTTTTCAGAGTGGATCTGCTGCTGGTTTTGTGTAAAAGTCAGCTTCGTAATCAGTAAGGGCAGGGAAAAGATCAACGATATCTCAATAAATACCGGGTCTAGCCTTTGCCAGCCAACGCTATTTCACAGAGAGCGGCGCTGAGCCATGTTGTCTCTCAACCAAGTTGCTTCCACCTGTGCTCTCCTTGTTTCTCTCCAGTCTACCACTATCAGATGAAAATGCATGTCTTCAGCTACGAGAGCTTGGGAGAGGCTGATCCCACTTTCTCCGTCACCCTTCACGGCACCAATGGAGACTCTGAACCTCTCTCCTTAGAAATGTAAGCAAGCTGGCCCGTTGTACCCAAGAAGGCCACTGGGACTAGACAAGGTGGCATTACTCTTTTTCCTCTGGTAACACCTAAGCCTAGCAGCCTCACTTCATCACCATTCAAAAAAATCTTCATCTAGTAATTTAATTATAATTTATTGCTGAGAAAGCAATTCAGGGTGCCCAGTCCTCCGTATTTAGGCTTCATAGCTCATTGTTGACATACTTTGTTTTGGTTTTCCCCCTCTACCATTTGGATATAGTCTGAAAGCACCCACATCTCTGGAGGCATCGTTGACCTCCTTTAGCCTCTCCCAGGAGAAACACAAGGCATGAAATTCACCTTTAAGCTATGGAAGGATGGCTGAGCCAAATCCATGATGCATTGAACCAGCTATCCAAGCTGATTTTTATTACTCTAATCTGTAATTAGCCAGTGACAGTTGAATGTGGAGCACCTGATAAGCTGCAAAGGGCTCTTTAACTTCTTGCATGGAATGAATGAGCATCTGGCATGCTTCCATAAGGAAGAAACATTGAGTCTCTGCTTGTCTTTCAGGCTTGATCAAATTGGCCTAAATGCTACTAACACCTTCCTGGTCTATACAGAAGAGGACATGGGTGAACTTTTAAAAATAAAGCTCACCTGGGAGGGAACATCTCAGTCATGGTACGATCTGTGGAAAGAGCTGAAAAGCTACTGGTATCGGCCTGCGAAGTCTTCCCAGGAACTGCATATCAGACGTATACGCGTGAAATCTGGGGAGACGCAACAGAGGTAATAATTGTGTTAGGCTGCACACGAGTTAACTCAGAACTTGAATCAAAAGGAGAAATATTCAGCACCTAGCAAGAAAAGTTGAGGTTTTGAACTTAGTCGCTATCCTGAACTGTCTTTCGTTTTCAGTGTTACCAGCTAAGGCTCTCATGGTGTAGGAGGGGGGTTACTTAGAATCATAGAATTGTCAGGGTTGGAAGGGACCTCAAAGATCATCTAGTTCCAAGCCCCCTGCCCTGGGCAGGGACACCTCCCACCAGACCAGGTTGCTCAGAGCCCCATCCAGCCTGGCCTTACAAGCTGCCAGGGATGGGGCTTCCACCACCTCTCTGGGCAACCTGTTCCGGTGTCTCACCACCCTCATGGTGAAGAACTGCTTCCTAACGTCCAGTCTGAATCGTCCCAGCTCTAGTTTTAATCCATTCCCTCTAGTCCTACCATTACCCGACATCCTAAAAAGTCCCTCCCCAGCTTTCCTGTAGGCCCCCTTAAGATACTGGTAGGCCACTAGAAGGTCTCCTCGGAGCCACCTTTTCTCCAGAGTGAACAACCCCAGCTCCCTCAGTCTGTCCTCATAGGGGAGGTGCTCCAGCCCTCTGATCATCCTCGTGGCCCTTCTCTGGTCACGTTCCAGCACGTTCGTATCTCTCTTGTAGCAGGGGCTCCAGAACTGGACGCGCTACTCCAGGTGGGGTCTCAGGAGAGCGGAGTAGAGGGGGAGAATCACCTCCCTCGACCTGCTGGCCACGCTTCTCCTGATGCAGCCCAGGAGACGATTGGCTTTCTGGGCTGCTAGAGCACACTTGCCAGCAGGAGGTTGCAAATCAGGCTTTAAGCAACACTAGTCACTGCCGATCGGATCCGAGATGTTCTCTTGTTTTATTTTGATGCTGTGACACTGTCTTGCCTGCCCTTGGGGACTAAATTAGCCTACTTCAAGAGGGTTTAGATCATACCTGAAGGCTTAAAGTACCAACAGTGCCAAAAATACTGAAACGCAGATGGGCACGGCGATTATTTACAGGCATAATGTGCTGATTTGGCACAAGGTAGACCTAAACCAGCAACTGTTTACGTTGCTTACTCCTTAAGGACGATATCGCTCCTTCTGAGGTCTCTGTAGCTGGAAAGCTACCTGAGCAACCGACAAGAAATAAAAGCTGCCAAGCACGTCGCACTGCACTCCCAGCAGTCGATATTGACAATTTCCCACATTTCTCAGAGCTTTAAATAAGCATCTCCCAGCGTAGGTAAGGTATTCTGCACCCTAGTTTCTACAATCTGTGAAACACAGGGGTAGCAGAAGTGAAAATCCCCAAATAAAACATTAAAGTAGGAAATAAAACAGCCATCCAACAGGAAAATGGCGCTTCGAGGTGCTCCACAGGAAGGATGTCAAATCCAACAACTCGTCCTAGAATTCGCTACAATCCCTATTACACGTTATTTGTTAATCGTGGAGACAACAGGTACCTTCTCTTGACTTCTGATTCCTCCTCCTAGGTTTGCTTTCTGCGTGGAGGATTCCCAGTTGACCAGTATATCGCCTGGGAAAGAGCTCTGGTTTGTGAAGTGCACAGAGGAATGGCAAAAAAGGTAGGGGAAAATCAGCTAAGAGAAATCCTGCCTGATGCGCATGGCTGTGCTGGGAATGAGTGGAGCCAAGTTTTTTGGTTTTTGTTTATTTAGACTTCTGGATCGTCTTTTTCTTTCAAAAAAACAAAACAAAAAGGTTAATAAATTCCAGCCCAAGATTCCCAGCTATTAGATTTAATTTTCACGTATGCCTTAACAATCACTAATTAGGGGATATTATCCTGACTTCTCATCTTGGTTTGTCATCTTGTACCTTCACTACCAAATTGGTATAACGCAATCCTTGAGCCTAAAGAACCTGTCTGCTTGCTGTCGTGGTAGCTGCTAAAAATAATGAGGGGCTACCAATACCCAAGACCCATGCAATAGTGGAGAGCTAATTAGAGGCATCTGTTAACAGCCCTGTAAAACAGAGGAAAGCTGGGAGTGCAGGGGATTGCCTCCAAGGTTGTTTCAACCTGCCAGAAGATCTTGAGCTGCTAAGAAAGCTCTTGATCGCGTTTGGGCTCAACTATGTGAGCAAGACACAGCTGAGGACTTGCCACAGCGTTACGGTACCGACTCCTGCTTCATCTCGGGCTGTGTGCAGCTGCTCTGGGGCAGGAGAGCGCAAACGCAGCCGTTGCCGGAGCATCTCAGCCCTGCTGAACCTCTGCGGGACTTTCCAGACACCTAGGAGCAGTCCTCAGAGCGTGACTTCCAGTAAATCTGGTCTCGGCAGCGACAGCTTGGTTGCTTCAGACTGCCTCTAGTCGTGTTTTGAATTAATTCCTCTTCATTTGACTAAACGATCGTCTCCTCCAGATGAAGCCCAGCCTTTTGGCCTCTTTTTTAAATTTCAATCTGTAAACTTAGAGCTTTGGCGCTTCTCATCCGGAGACCAAGTGCCTGTTAGGGCTAGCAAAGTCCCGTGGAAGCCGTGCTTTGCACAACCTTCTCGGGCGGCAGAGCTCGGCTCAGGAACGCGAGCTGGTTCCGTTCCAGGGTTGGCAGAAGCCAGCAAGCTGTGCTACACGCACGTGTAGCAAACAATTCTGCGAATGAAACCCCCGTGCAAAAACTTGTTGCTCTGCCACGAGCCTTGAAAGATCAAGTCCATCCTCCTGTAGGTACAAGAAAAGGCTGTTTTGATACGCTACTCGGTGACCCCCGTAACACAGAATTGCTGGCAGACGGGCCCTTCCTGCTTACTTGTGGAGTGCAGCTTTTGCACGAGGCGGAGGAGCAGATCCAAGCTCCAAAACACTACGGTTTCTAGGAAATGATCCTTCACGAGCAATGACTTGCTCTTCAGCTCTCCGCTCCTGCCAAGTCACTGGAAGATCAATCTCCTCCTTGGAAGTTGCGCCTGCAAACATCTGTCCACCCTGAAAGGACCCGCACGGGCAGAGTCTAGCGTCGAGACCTGTAATTTCTCTTTGCAGCCTACTTGCGTGCATAACGTCTGCTGCGGGCTCCCACGGAGTAGCTACTGGGCAGAGCGCTGCTTTGACAGAATAAAATACCAACCTGCGCTGTCTAAACCTGTTCTTGGTGCCCCAGAGTTTCCTAGGAATTCTTTATTACTCCTTTTAACTTCTACGTTTAACTAGATATGTTTTGTTTTTTTTTTTTCCGTCTCTGCTTTTTCCAGATCTGTCTCAAATTTGCTATGAAAACTTCTCTAAAGACACACAACCGAGCAACCTACATGCAAGAAGACCACGCAGGTGGCAAGATGCTCTGGCAAAAACCTGGCTTGGTAGCACTTAAAACAACTAGCTCTTCCGGACCAAACATCTTGGATCAGATGCAAGAAACCAAGGAGCAACTGATGGACTGCGGTCCTAGCCGTAGAATAACTAAAACTGACATTCTCCCTTCCCCAAGGAGCCCGGTTTGTGCATTTAACCTTACCTTGGCCCGTTACACGCTGCATTCCCTGCCCTGCCTCCGTTAACCAGGACTACAGATGAGATCTTCACAGATCTAGACCTCAGCGATGATCTTCTGGTCTGTCTGCCAGTGGAGTTGAGAAGATAACCATGCTAACGGCCCATCAGACTCTTGGTGACAGAGCTGCTAAGAACAAATTAGCATCTAGCGTACGAGTTACTGTGGGTCCAGTAGCACTATGGGCTGTGGGAAGACAAGACCAGCACAGGTCGAGCGTGGTGGGGGTTAGTCAGGGGACGGGTGGGAATAAGCACAATGCCACTTAACTTCAAGTTGTCCTTTGCTTGCCTTAAAAATAATCCGTTCTATGTCTGGCTGATACTGAAATCTCCATATATTACCTTAGAAGAAGGTAGTGCTCCGTCCTCCCTGTACCTAGGGCAGAACGCGGTGCAGCTGGCAGGTGATGGTGCTGGCGGCTGCTCCTCGCTCCCCCGGTGCTGGGGAGGAGGAAGCTGTGAACTGTGTCATGTCCGCAGAACTTTGCACCAGTCCTTTTTAACTACTGAGAATGCGTTCGCCTCTGTTCAGATGCCGTTGTAGTAAGTACCAGGGCGTAATCAAGACCTTATTTTTGTGCAAAGTCTTGAACTGAGCCAAACAGCCGACATCCTCATCACCACAACATCCCGGTTGGATTCCCTGGTGCCAGACGAACTTGGCTTTGCTCCGAGTTCGACAGATTCCCTACGGCCGTCCTGTTTGCTGCAGCAGAGCGGACCTTATCAGAGGTGAACTAGATCTTTTTTTTTTTTTT